>JBAMJV010009117.1:0-63925 GCA_037951105.1 Echinarachnius parma | reverse complement strand
ACCTACAAATATGTATATTTTGTTTGTTATGGTGTCTTATTTCAGGTTGTGTATATTATTTGCGTAGTTGTATGTTTTGCATGTATTAGGCAACATAAATGATTGTATGAATCAAAGGGTGACAATTTACACACATACGAATTGATGTGATTACTGAGAGCCGATCACACACTACACGATCAGAACCGATCCGACGAACAACTGTATCTGTACTAAGCAAGACATGTGTTTGAAGCATGAAGTATAGTTCACATCCAAAACATGTCGTCGAATCGTGTAGTGTGCTATAATAATTATGAGATTTACACGCTATATAATTTCAAGAACGACTTACAAACGTGAGTGATTGTGCATGCATTATGGATTTTACATATTGTCTTATAGCTTGAGAGTGCAGACTTTAGCATGTTAAAATACAGTACGGTCTAAAACCTACACTCTGTTACAAACTTCCATATTTCTCCATTGTGTTCCCCACGCAACTGGCTTTGCTATTTCAAAGCGACCAAAAATTCCCCAACGTTTGCAATGTGTTCTTGTACAAATATTACAGTAAGCGAGCGTAAACTCGGGATCCTTTTTTAGAGGAGGGTGTGTTGGGGTCGTTAGTAACCAAGCATTTCTCCTCTTCTCTTCACCTATATGTAGGTTTTACTTCGAAAAAGTAAATATTCTTTAAAGGTTTTTAGTTAAATCTAAGATATTTGATCGTTGGAGAATGCGTGTGTGTGTGTGTGTGTGTGTGTGTATACGTATGCGTATGTGGAGGGGGGGGGGGTGGAGGTGTATCTCCTCTAGTCTCCGGTTGACTACCCCTATGAATTATGGTGAGTTATCTGCCCGTAGTTTGAATCAAACGTCACTGTGCAATGATTCCACGTCATTTGTGTAGGTGGATTGGGTTCAATGCATCTGAAAGAACCAGTGACACATCATCATTTCAGGCAGTGCATATCATATTGTACAATGCATTAACCACCCGCGATATTGATTCTCTTTTAGACAGTGAGAATGGGATTAAAGTGCAATACGCAACACCGTCATTGTGAGAGTTAATCAAATTCCAGCAAAGTGTCACGTGACAGTCAAATCACGAGGGCCGACTGATTTTCATGTGGAAGTTCCTTTTGCCGACATTGCTTCTGCGCTGTACTAGGACAAGAGATCTCAGAAAATGCGAGGAAGAATTTTGACCAGTTATATACCAAGTATGCTAGGGACGCATTCGGTTTCAATCTAAGTTATTTTTCGTCGCCTTGCTGATCCATGTAAGTAAATATTTTGCTCAAAATAAAATGATTAAAATTAAGTATCAATGATGTTGTGAGAAATGTTTACCAAGTCCAAATGTTGAAACAATTTGTTTTGTAATGTACGGTTATGCAGATAGGCGTACCCCCATTTGACCCCAAAAAATACTGTTGGGAGGGAGGGGGGGGTGGATCCACCCCCCCCCCCCCCCTTCCTCCCCTCCCCCTTTACAACTTGTTACTGGTTATTTACTGGTTACTTGTTACTGGAAATAAAGAAGAAAAAAAAACAGGAAATCTTAATCAAAGTTACCAATAATAAGCTATATAAACAGTATGATATTTAATTAGTCTAACACCTGAGACGAGTTTTTGTTTTCTTCTAAGGGTAGCCTGTTCCAAAACTCCAGTGCTGTATGTGTATGTGTGTACATTATTGATAGTACGTGTATTATTACGTACCTTTCTGTGTGTGTCACTG
Organism: Echinarachnius parma; assembly: GCA_037951105.1. NCBI lineage: Eukaryota > Metazoa > Echinodermata > Echinoidea > Clypeasteroida > Echinarachniidae > Echinarachnius > Echinarachnius parma. The sequence goes on along the minus strand of JBAMJV010009117.1, from coordinate 62,194 downwards.
TGTAACCAGCGTATGTCGTATAAGTACCGACTAATCAAGTGCCGAATTATCCAGAGGCTGAGTTACCTCACGCTTTATTTTTTTGCCGAAGTAAAACAGAACAATATCAAATTTGTTTATTGAAGAAGGAATGGTTTAATTGATTTGATATTTCTCACGCATTTCATTAACATCAATCCCTAGCTACATGGACATTTTAAGAATCCGCGGTGTTTGCAAATGTGTTACACTCCCTTTAAGCTAGGGCGTCGATTTCTTCTCGCCATTGCGGGGGGGGGGGGGGGGGATGTCATTCCGACCATCATCGGCGAGAGAGTAAAGCGACCACCTATTAATAGTATAGTAATAAGTCCAGGATTTTATGACTGGGGGGGGGGGGGGTGTAATTTGTAACCAACAGACACCTAATTTAAAGTCAACGGGAATTTTCTGAGTTAGCTGTTAAGAAATTGTATTTGGGCAGTAATTAAGCTGCAGTCTCAATAATATATTGTTAAGTAGACTATTGTATCAATAATGTATGAGGGGGGGTAATGTCCCTTCATTATTTTATATCTCTCGCCCTCTTATATTGGGGGATGATAAAACAGGCCAACTCTCGCACCATAAACATTGGGGGGATTTATCGCCCCCTATCCCCCTCCCCCCCCCACCCCCCCCCCCCCCCCCCCCCCCCCCCCTCCGTGATCGACGCCCATGCTTTTAACCACAAATACGGGACGTTCCCATACAAACCTTTTCATTGCTCGGGTTCGAATCCAAAGGAAATAAGAACAAGAGGGAATCAAAAATACTAATAAATGCAACTAAATATTCATCTTTACAAATAATTTTAGTCTTAAAAAACCTGCAACGAGTCAATTGTTTACATTATAAGGGTAGCCTGTTTCATAAATCCAGTGCTGATGCAATGGATGCCTTATTTCCATATGTTGCGCGTGTGTTTTAATTTTCTAATAATAATATAATATGAGGCGGGAAGGTTACGGTGTGGTGAATATCACCGGACTAACTTATTTAAATAGCTAGGTTCCATACCATGTAGAATCTTCCAAGTTTGAAGCAGTATCATAATTCCACAGACGCGGGTTAATAGGTAGCCATTGTAAAGTATAAAGCACACTCCAGTATGATATGATCAAACTTTGATTATTAGCTGGAGATATATAGATATATTCATATAGTAATGCGTTTTAGTTTAGTAATAATTATGTTGCCTTCATAATGCTCTTCAAAAAGTGCTTTGTTAGACTCTAATCGATGCCCAATGAACACATTATCATTATAGGACTATCTAAAGGGTGTGTGCTAGTTATACAATAATACCGTTTTCGATGAAAGCAACATAAAGGTATGCCTGTAAAGTGTAAAACTTCTGCCGAAAGAGACATTTGAGACTTCAATCCTAAGTCAATATCATTGTAATATACAATTAAAAGATGTGTGAAAGTTTGAGGAAAAAACGAACACTGTTTACCTAGTTAAAAAAAAATGAATATTGAGTTCATATTTTATTACTGAATACTGATGGTCTGTTGTAGATTTGTCGCATTAATAATCATCCGTTTGATCTTGACGATATCCGCCGCCCGTGTATAGAGGCGGTACGGAATTCCTGGAATTTGCGAACGCTCGGCTCAACTTTCAGTGGGTCGGGAACATTTCCCACGCACGCTGACTGGACGTATTCAGCTACGACAGTTGTACTTTCTATCAAAACCGTTAGCTAACGCTTTTGAAATAATGATTTTTAATGATAACTATGTTTATACTAAAGGGACATTTGAAAAATGCTAACCCTATTTTATTCTTCTCTCTCCATAAGCTAAACAACACGGCGGAAGAGAAACGAAGAAGCTCCAAGTATTTTTCGTGGAGTTAGACACTTTACCTGGATCACTTAAAATCTATGTCAGATTAAATCGCGTACTGCTCATTGATTTTGCGTTGCAACGTAAAACGTTTTACTGGAACATTTTACATTCAATATAAATATCCCGTAATTAGGAAGACATTTTAACACAAAGTCAATTCCATTACAATGTGAAGTGTTAACTCTAAAATTGCAGTTAGTTGAGTTTCACAACAGTAATCATCATAATAATTGATCATGTTAAATGGATAGTTAAATTTTGATAAAGAGAGTACAGTTTCGGTCATAATGAATTTTAGTAACCAAACCTGCGCCATTATAAACCGAACACAAAAAGTAACTTCACCCCTAAACAATTGCCATAATTTCATAACCGATTATGCAGAGATATTCATTACTTTATGGCTGAATGAAAACAGATTAAAGACAAAATGGCCCAATTCAAAAGTCACAGGTATTGCGCGTGCCTGTACATTGTTGTGAATCCGCACAAGTGGCGGAATGCATTGATCATGGTTTACATGGTTTATGAAACAATGCTGTTTGATATTCCATTCATATTGATTTTTTGATGGCACATGTGGTAAAATGCATTAATTGCAATTGTAAAAACAGTGCATTTTTTAATTTGCCAACTTTCAATAATTGTAATGATGATAATACTTTTACGAATTTTGAAATATTACTATTTTTTCTGTAATGTGTGCTCACTCATCCGTGGATTAATGGTTACCTCTTATTTTTACACATTGTTTTCCTAACTACCATATGGATATATTGGCAAGACGAAATCTTGAAACAATTCTTGGTTATGAAATATGGGCAACTGCTTAGGGGTGAAGTTACTTTTTGTGTTCGGTTTAGTACAAACTAATATATACATTATAACTCCACCTTGCTCGAAAACAATAAGCAATTTTGGCCAAGCAATGTTCTGGCACCTGACCATCATCGACAAATCAGACATATTTAATTTCTTTGGACTACATAATAAGTACATGTATAGGCAATAATACATCGTGTTTAATACTCTGGAGGAATGTATAACGGATTTAATTGTGATACACATTTCCCATATTAATAATGATTAGTACCTGAGTGTGCATAGGATATTATTACTATAATTATTATTATGCTCACTTTTTTTCCTTTACCTATGTACAGCGAGGGTTCCCACTAATCTAATCAATATGGCGTCTGGATTCAGCGGGGAGAAAGAACGTGTATGCGACGGCCCTGGGTGTCAGTCCGTGAGAAGTCTGGAGTACGACGTCAAGGAGAAGAAGAACCTATGTGAGGACTGCGCCACCAAGACCAGCAACATCAGGCAAGTGAAGAAAGATGAACTTGCGCTGTTCTGTGAGAAACACAACAAGCCCGTTGAACTGTACTGTCAAAACCACGAACTGGCTGTTTGTCACATATGCGCAATCAAAGATCACCAGAAACCGTGTCAGCTAGAAGATGTCCACCTTGCACTCGAATACAAGAGGACTCAACTTCTGAACCTGAGAATCGTATTACATGAGAAACAACTGGTTTGGAAAGGGCACGATAATAAAGTGAGTGAGTGTAGACAAGGGTCTGAAACGCACATCAAGTCAATAGAAAGAGAAGTTAAATGTAAACTTGATATTGACCTGTTAAGGAGCAGGGAGAAAGAAACACATGTTGCGAAACTGATCAATGACGAGGCAGATGAGGAAATACGGACGATAACGGAGGAAATCAACAAGAAGAGAGAAGTGCGTCTGAAGCAATGTCACGAGGAGGCGGAGAATCATCGAAACCCTATCGAGATCAGACGACGCGAGTTGATTGATGATGTCACATCAATAACCGACACTGCTCAGACCAAGATAGATGATTTACAGCGAGATGCGAGAGATGTGATGCAATGCCTTGACGAGGCGGCTGACAGAGTAAAAATCCTCCTCGAGGATGATAAGGAACTTCTGAATGGCGTACAACAGCTGATCACATCACTCACTGCCACTCTGGGGAAGAAGGCCGATGAGGACGTGGTAGAGCGCATCACACGTACAGTGAGAGGGGTGGGGTTTATCGAGGGGGTGGGGAATGAGAAGTACAATGGTCGAATCGGGGGTTATGGCGGGAAGTGGGACCTTGGCTCAACAGTACAAATACCGAGTGATATTAAATGTCCTTTCATTCCGAGATGTACGAGTAAAGATGACATTATTATGACGGATTTTCATGGAGATGAAAACCACACATACTGCTTCAATATCAAGAACAAGTTATCCCATAGGGTGATCAAGAGTGATGGTAAAACATGCATTGTATCATGCGCACTGCTGGATGAGGGCACAATAGTGTGCGGTAAATGTATGGGAAAATGCACAGGTGACAGCTTGCTCGGATGCATCAGTCTGTATAACAGGCAGTGGGAGCTGATCAGAGATATCACGTTACCAAGTAACACGTCAGCTAGTAACGCATGGGTGTACGTAGCCGTTGACCAGGATGGGATGATCATAGCTGCTGAAAGTTTTCAGAACTGCTTATACGTTATCAATCCCAATGATGGCTGCATCGTCGACACTATCAGGTGTGAAGAGAAGATATGGGTTTTGTGCGGTGTACTCGCAACAGGTGACGTCATCGCGCTTCCCATCCTACGCAGTAACAGGCTTCTGATCATCGACAGGCAGGGAGCGCAGAGAGAAATCACGCACAGTGATGTGATCCAGAATTGTGTCATCGACCCCTTGACACATGACCTGTACGTGGTGTCCTTTGATGAGGGACGTAAGATGGCTATGATTGGTCAGATATCCGATGAGGACGATCATGAGAGACGAAAAGTGTTCTCATTCCCTTTACAAAAACAATCTTTACGTAAAGAAGCACAGTCATATGTAAAATATGTATACAGTATCCCTGTGATAACAGCATCAGGGGATATGGTCGTATGTAACGGCAGGGAATGCCTCGTATTCAAGAAGAGGTTCACTGTGTAACTCAATCGGAGAGCGTCTCATTCCTCTCTAAACTGACGTCACACTAAATTCTGTATCTAAGTCAGTGTAATTGCTTGTTATATCAGAACAGTAACATGCATCAAGTATTGCTTCCCACTACCCATTGTGTATTGTGTCGTTGTGAGTGACGTACATACAGGCATGGTAGAAACAATTTTCCTTTAATTACCCCTTATTGTCCGTAGTATTGTCCGTTCCTGCCTGTATACAATGTACATGTATATTCAAACATTCATCTCGATTTAACTAAATATTGTCAATCGCGTAGATGCTAAACACCGCGAGTCGCCATATTTGACTAGACTTACTGTGCGCACTGTGCTAATGTGCATTACGCCCCGTGCGCAAGGCGTTCACAAGATGGATCCGCGCGTCTGATTTACGGATCCGAACTGCCTTTAAAAAAATAAAGAAGACGCTTACATGTAATGTAGGGCCTACAGCATTTATCGGGGAGCAAACATTATAGAAGTAATACCTTATTTTAGGATGCGTGAACATTCCATCCCATGTCAAATAGTTGAGATTTGGTAAAGAGAGTAAAGATTTGGTCAAACTGAATTTCAGTAACTAGAACCTGTACCATTATAATACACACTAATACATATAACTCCACCATGCTCGAAAGGAAAACAAAAAATGACATTCACCAAGTCAGCCGTTAAAACCCAAGAAAGCGCTCTCTTAACAATCATATTGTGCATGTGATGTTTTGTTGAAATAGTGATTAGATAGAGAGATAATCAACTACTTTTTGAAAACCTCTTTTGTAAATTTTTGAAAAAAGGAAGCATTTGAAAAAATAGAATAACGGGCTGGTTCAAAATTATTGAATATTTGTTGGGCCCCACAATTATTACAATTAGCTATGTTTATGGATATTTGTACCATTTCTGAACCGATTTTGATCAAATAAAGTTTATTCTGTCATTACGATGGTATACTATGTTACATTTAACACTGTTGTGCATTATCTCACTAACACATCATTGTGTGTAGCGACCTCTTTTTCCAAAACTCAACTATCCACTCGCCGTCTACACTGTTAGGCGCCCTCTACACTGTACAGTATAACATTTGTTGATACAAATTACGTATGAGACTTGGCATAACTCGTCGAGTACAGCGCCGTGATTTACACAGAGGGCATTAAATGCCATACCGTGGAAATAAAGAAGTGTTTCCATTGATACCATGCCAGTCCCTAAAGTGATTTAGATATTTAAAACTTTTAGGTTCATCCGCCTACGAACAACGATGTACTCAAGATGTTACCTTTCTTACGACAATACGTTGAAAGTTACATATTGAATTTGACGAGTTTTATGGGTGTATGCTCTCTAGATACTGCTGCACATTGGTATATCACCCTCTGCGACAGCATGTTGTTATTGGAAATACGTTATTACATTGAGTACTTTTCTGATACGAACTTTGTTAATAGTTTAAAGGGATAGTTGAGTTCTGGTAAAGAGAGCATAGTTTTGGTGAAATAGTGATTAGATAGAGAGATAATCAACAACTATTTAAAAACCTTTTTGTAAATTTTTGAAAAGAGGAAGCATTTTTAAAATTTTTTGAACGGCTGGTTCAAAATTATCTAATAATTGTGGGGCCCCACACATATTACAAATGGTTATGTTTGTGGATATTTCAGCCATTTCTGAGCCGATTTTGATCAAATAAACTTTATTCTGTCATTAAAATCGTATGCTCTTTCGAATTCGACACTCGGTTTTTCATTATCTCACAAAAGAATATGTTGTGTAGTGCCCTCTTTACCAAACCTCAACTATCCCTTTAAATCATTACGTTTACAATATCACTAATTCCCGCACGTCCGGAGTGTTTGAATTGTGCTGTTTTATATTTGTGCCGTTGTTTAATTGTTCACATTGTTGAATATATTTAATGTAATTTGGTTTCAGGGCACACATCGACAATAGCTTGCATATAATACATATTTAATCGATATCATGACCGTATAGTGCTTCTCTATGAAATGCATCATTTGTATAACATTGGATGCTTTATCAGTTTGTATAATCAGCTCTTTGATACGAACTTGTTGCTCCACTCGTTTCATATTCAGTACATCGCATGTAGATCAGTGTATTTATGATATTACATTGTATATTGATATTCATATCTAAGTACAACATGTTGAAATGTAGTAAGTTTCAAGTCTACTCCTAAAGGGGACCACAGCCCAAACAAATACACTTTTAAATTAAATGTAATTGTTTTTGTAGTCACATGTACGTGTACGTGTTACAAACTATTGTTGCCAGACATCTACAAAACTTTGAAATTGTAATGAGTTTCCTATTTGTTCTTAACCTCTTGATCAAATACTGCTACTATTGGTGTATTATATGAGTGTTATTGTTTGGTTAATCGGCTTTTGATATAACAATGTTTAAACGAAATCAGATAATACACATTCATGAAGTTAGAAATTGTATTATACATACGGTTTTATTGTTGTATATATTACAATTGATTATAATGCTTTGCTCGTACGAGACTGTATATTGAATTCCCTTATTTTTCAAGTCCTTTGTTACAGCAACTATGTCGTGATAATGAATATGTTAAATGATATTTTGATTTTGCATCTTAAATGGTTAATCAGCTTACAGTGTTTTGGTGTGGTTAATATGTATTTGGCATTGCATTTTTTAATCAGAGTATGTTATTATATTGAATACTATTTATGGAAACTGCACTATAACTCAACTCGATGACAAGTTGACATGTGTATTATATATGTATTTTCGCTGTATTATTTATGTGTTATGTGAATACTGCTTTTCTTGTTTAATGTTGTATGTTTTGGTTGCTCTTCAGTTTATTTTACAATATATGTTCATGGTATTTAATATTTGAATACCTATTTTGGTGAATACCCCCTTGTTTGCAGACATCGACTATACGATCAATAATACGAATATGTAAGAGATTTCCTGTGTGTGGTTTACTTTTTAGTGGACCCCTCTTGTTTCCAATATGTATATCTCTATTTTGTGTAGATTGTTATAATTCATTTGTAATGTTTTGTTTGAAGCAAGAATAACATTGAAATTAAAATTGAAAAATACTCTGCTTCAAATTTATCTCGTACGTGTATATTGTAACATAATTTACTGCAGCTAGTTGATAAACAACGGTGTATTGAATTACATTAAACTGAACGCTGTGTTAGCTATTACTTTAAGATGTATATATTTTACTTGGTTATCTTGTTGTATAATACAGAATTGTGTGCGCAAGCTTACATTATCCGTCATATTTTGATGATTACGAACTGTATATAGAATGCTATTTCGGTGAACAACATTAATTTTGTCAGGTCACAATGATTGTAAGGTTGTACGTTCCATGAATTTTAATTTGAGGTAATTGACACATATGAAGAGCTTTCTTCCAAAGGGCGCTAAATCCACTTTTCAACTTCCGAAGAAAACAGGTTTCTTTGTCCCACTTTGTACACGTGCCTATGGGAATATTAAAATTGAACTCTATATTTTGATTATGAGTGAGTTATTTGTCGTAAAATGTGAGCTCTTCATATATACAAGTTGTGTATACCATAGAATATGATGATCACAAACGTCTTCTATGACATAAGTGTAATTATTGTTACTAGTTTACAAGCCTAATGTGGAAATGAACGTCCATACATACGTATTTAAAACAATTGTTTAAGTTTCTAATAAACAATGATATTATAATCTTCCAGGTTTGAGAAAGACTGATTAAACAGCTTAAAAACAAATGTACATTAATTAGTATGATCGCTTATTTCACCCTGTGTGCATATTTTATGAGATGTGTATATAATTAATTTGATTACAATGAATGCATTGTTTGGTTCAAACGAGATGCTTACGAGTACGTATGCAGAGTAATGATTGACTGCGTGTGCATTTGACTCCACTTGTTTTATTTTATGTTCATCACTCTTGTGCTGCTCTTGTAGAGACATCATTTCTATTATCATAATGCAAACAATTGTTTTACCACACAACTATAATACGTTGGAAATTAGATTAATAGCTTCTGCACTGTTATCTTTCCATACCGCTTCACTTGTATGATATTCTATGTTTGTTTGACTGAACTATCGAGTTTTCATACGACAAGATGTTCAGAAAGTTTAACAAGTTGCTCTGCGACGATGTAGTTTAGAACAAACAATAAGAAAACATAGTTGTCAAATTGTAAGCCCCCTTAATCAACATGATCAAAACAAGATTATGATCACACATGATCAAACATGATCATTTGAGATAGTTTCCAATATTTGGTAAGTAGGTTTTCTTACGGTGTTTTCTTAACGTATTATTTGTGTTAATATAGTTGTTTTGAATACCTATCAATGATAAGTTGAAAGTTGTAGTATGCATTCCATCATTGCTTATATTCTATGTTTATACTTCTTGCTCTGTATGATATTGTATAGATTTAACGGTAACATCCATCCGTAATCAGCGAAATAGGTCAAGTATTGTTGATGATTACATTTCAAATAGTCAATTGGCTTTTGTTACATCGCCTTTGTATTACGATATTTACATGTAATGTTAGGCACTTTATAACACAAATATATTACCATACATCTGTATATAGTACGCCGAATGATTGAGAGGTCCCTTTGGTTATACTTTAAGTTAAATCCTCGCTATCGGATATAGCCGCGAAATATCCGGATGTTAAACTTTTCGGTTCGTTTGCGATATACGTATTTGATATCGTTAAAATAATTCGTTTCCGCACCTTCAATACGTTGACAGTTAGATGGATATATTTGTGTTTCTCTCCATACTCTTTAGTGTTCGATTTGTTAATGATGATGATGTTATTATAAATGTTGTGTAGGCTACATCTTGACAGTACTAGACGTGTATAGGTTGTGATGATTATAATCAGATATAGAGAGTTTTAACAACATATTTTAATTAAACGGGTCTGACTAGTAATATTGTCCTAATCCTCAAAATCCAATCGGAATTCTAGCGGTTCCCTCATACCGTGTTGTATTCGTATCAACAATACAATCCTGTAACAGGATTCGGCTTTTCGAATTTCGCTTGCATTAAAAGATATTTACGATCGTAGTGTTCAGATGTTAATCTATCCACGGGATAGTCCCAGCCGTGTACAAAGTCAGTGAATTAAGTTAATAAATAATACTTTGCATTGTTGCTCATTACTCGGATATATAACGAATATTTAACTTGAAATATTCAGTGACATAATTTACAGATAACAACAGTAAAAATTGTATCATCCATTCATCGCTTTCTGCGTATGTCAACAAAGTTACAAGATCCCTTTAAATTAGACATAATACTTATGAACAGTTTCAACTACATTACATTCGTTATATTGGTATTGAAATGAGGAACAAAAAATGTTATAATTGATAATCTGGAAAACATAACTACCGTTAAAGGGATAGTTGAGTTCTGGTAAAGAGAGTACAGTTTTGGTCAAACTGAATTTGAGTAACCAAAATCTGCACCATTACATTACAAACTAATAGTTAAAACTCCACCATGCTCGAAAGGAATACAAAATTACAAACGACTAAGCAAAAGGCCTGTTATCATTAAAAAAAAGAGCCGTTCAAACTTAAGAGGGCGCCCTCTAAAAACGCATTGGTTTCAACCATTTGAAATGCATATGATGGTTTGTAAAAATAGTGATTACATGGAGAGATAATCAACAACTAATACATAACTTCTGTTGAATTTGTTTGAAAAGAGGAAGCATTTTAACGGTTGGTTCAGATTATTGAATAACTGTGGTGCCCCACATAACCACATTTATTACAAATGGTTTCGTTTATTGATATTTCGGTTACAATCCGTTATTCCGAAGGTTCGTTATTCCGAAGGTTCAGTTATTCCGAAGGTTCGTTATTCCGAAGGTTCGTTATTCCGAAGGTTCAGTTATTCCGAAGGTTCGTTATTCCGAAGGTTCGTTATTCCGAAGGTTCGTTATTCCGAAGGTTCGTTATTCCGAAGGTTCAGTTATTCCGAAGGTTCGTTATTCCGAAGGTTCGTTATTCGGAAGGTTCAGTTATTCCGAAGGTTCGTTATTCCGAAGGTTCAGTTATTCCGAAGGTTCGTTATTCCGAAGGTTCGTTATTCCGAAGGTTCAGTTATTCCGAAGGTTCGTTATTCCGAAGGTTCGTTATTCCGAAGGTTCGTTATTCCGAAGGTTCGTTATTCCGAAGGTTCAGTTATTCCGAAGGTTCGTTATTCCGAAGGTTCGTTATTCCGAAGGTTCAGTTATTCCGAAGGTTCGTTATTCCGAAGGTTGGTTCAGATTATTGAATAACTGTGGTGCCCCACATAACCACATTTATTACAAATGGTTACGTTTATGGATATTTCAGCCGTTTCTGAACCGATTTTGATCAAATAAAATTTGACACTTAGCTTTTCATTATCTCACAAAACAATTATTAGGTGTAGCGCCCTCTATACCAAAACTCAATTATCCCTTTAAGTTTGAATGTGTTATACTCAAATACTACTTCTTAAATACACCTATAAATTGTTTCCTATGATGTCTTATTTCAGGTTGTGTATATTTGCGTAGTTGTATGTTTGCATGTATTAGGCAACATGAATGATGTATGAATCAAAGGTGTACATGTGACAATTTACACACATGTGAATTGATGTGATTACTGGAGAGCCGATCACACACTACACGATCAGAAACCGATCCAACGAACACCTGTGTATCTGAACTAAAGCAAGACGTGTGTATTGGAAGCACATTCTAAACCTGTCGTCGGTTCGGATCGTGAATTAGTGTGCTATGCTTTACACGCTATGTAATTACAAGAACGTACTTATACACATGTGTGATTGTGTATGCGTTATGGATTTGACATTTTAATTAAATACAATTATTATGGATGATAGCTCGAGAGTGCAGACTTTGGCATGTTAACGTACAGCATGGCCTAAAACCTTCAGACTGTTTACCAACTTTCATATTTCTCCATTAACGCGTTACCCACGCAACTGGCTTTCTATTGTGTTAGCTCATAAACGACCAAAATTCCCCAACTGTCGCAATGTGTTATTGTACAAATATTGAAGACCGCGAGCGTAAACTCGGCATTTTATTTTAGGGGAGGGTCTTGGGGTCGTTAGTAATCGAGCGTATCTCCTGCAATCTCCTCTCCTACAGATAAGGTTTTACTTCGAAAAGGTTATTCCTTAGAACATCTTCAGCGTAATCTAAAACGTTGATCCTTGGAGAATGTGTGTGTGCCTAGTATCATCATGTGTATGTTGGGGGTAGGGGGAGGGGGGGGGGGGGGGAGCTCCGCTAGTCTCCTGTTTACTACCCCTTTGGGTGTATGGTGAAGTCTCTGGCAATATTTTGAATCAAACGTCATTGCAAAATGATTCCACGTCATCTGTGTAGGTGGATTGGGCTGAATGCATCTCAAAGAATCAGTGACACTGCATTGTTTTAGGCATGACGTGTATCATATATGCATTAACCACCAGCGATACTGAATCCCTTCAATATACACAGTGCAAATAAGCACTGTTGTAGCTGTGAGAGTTAACTAATGGCTGCATTGTGTCACGCGATGTGTTTGTATTACCACGAGGGCACATGATTTCCATTTACAAGTTCCGTTTTGAGTGTAGACCATGATTGTGCGCTGTTCGAGGCTTCACTAAACAACTTTTCCAAGATTTCGGAAGTCGCGAGGATGACTATTGATCAGTTTTATACCACGTATGCTCAGGATGAATCCGGTTTGAATCCTCAGAAATTTGTTTTCGTCAACTTGTTGATCCATGTAAGTACATTGTTTGGTCCAAATACATGTATCAACTCGTACAAACCTTAATTATAAATGATGTTGCATGAATTGTTAGACACTTTCCCCTATATAGAGCACATTTGTTTTAAAGGGATAGTTGAGTTTTTGTAGAGAGGGCGCTAGACTACTTATTTTTTGTATGAGGTAATGAAAAACTGAATGTAAAATTTGAAAGAGCATAATATTTAAATAATAAAATCATCTTTGTTTGATCAAAATCAGTTCAGAGACGGCTGAAATATCCATAAATATAACAATTTGTAATAAACCTGGGGCCCCAGGTTTATGAGAGAATTTTGAACCAGCCGTCGAAATTCGTTTTAAAATGCTTCCTCTTTTCAAAAATGTTCAACAGAGGTTTGTAGATAGTTGTTGATTATCTCTCTATCTAATCACTATTTAAACAAAACATCACATGCACAATATGTTATTTAAAATGGTTTAAACAAATTCATTTTTTGAAAGCGCCCTCTTTAGTTTAAACAGCTCTTTTTGAATGATAACAGGCTTTTTACTTAGTTGTTTGTAATTGTTGTATTCCTTTTGAGCATGATGGAGTTATAATTATTAGTTTGTAGTGTAATGGTGCATGTTTTGGTTACTACAATTCAGTTTGACTAAATCTGTACTCTCTCTACCAGAACTCAACTATCCCTTTAAGTTGAAATATAATTGTTTGGACACATACTTCGGTCCTTTAAAAAAAATAATATGTTTGACATGACATAAACATGATGACTGCTTTCTTAAAATAATCACGCCGTTGCGGATGTATGCATGGTATAATACAGGACGTTACTGTAAGAATATTATGCAGATGCCAGGGGCGTCGATCCGTTTTTTGCGATTGGGGGGGGGGGGGGCGAATTTTTTTTTCAGAGTGACCACTGAGAGAGCTAAAAGCCCCACATTGGCATGCCCGGAAGTTTTATTATGCGCTCATTGAAAGTGTCTTGATGGCTCGAAGACCTGCCTTCGGGGGGCACCCACATTTTGGGACAATAATGGGGGTCCACGGGGCGGAGCCCCCGGAAGCTTTTAGATTTCAGACATTGCAACTCCTATCATGGGTGTTAAAATTGTTTAAAATAGTGAAACTATTCGTAACGTATTTTTAAAGAAGGGAATAGCGAGAAAAAGATTGAGCCTTGCATGAGATGGATCTACGTGATCCTGTATACTATAGAGCCATCGATATAGTCTAGGGAATTGAACTCCCATGAAACTAAGCAAGGGCGTCAACAACTTCTCAAAAGTGGAGGGGAGACATTGCGAGGAAGCGAAGCGACCGAGCGGGGGAGGGGGTGGGAGGGGGTGTCCCCCTCCCACAGAAGGAAGCTTTTGCATTTTTGGGCGTGAAATTGTGCGATTTGGTGCACACCTGAGACAGAAATTTCACGTAATATGAAGTATATAAGTATGGAACCAAGCATACATAATGACAACGGGAGGGGGACAATCTCCTCCACTTTCAGATTTGATTTGCGTTCAGCGCATATGGACCGAATTGACTGAAAGATATATTATTTCAGATTATTTGATTTTCTGTTACGGTGTGCTATAGATTAGGGTTTAATAAACTTCGTTTGAGGTGTGCGTCTGAGAAATTACACATTTTGAAAGGTGAGTTCCCGCAACGGAAATGAAACTTGCAATATGAGAAAATGTATAGATTTACATTCCTTTTCAAACTAAAAAAACAACTATTTTGAAGATTAATTATTGATAAATGTGTCTTTCCCCTCTTTGGCATTATATCACTCGACTTTTTTTCTTCCTCGATTTCGGAATTATTGGGGGGGGGGGGGGGGCAAATGATATGTTTGCCCCCCAATATTTTCATGGGGGGCGACCAAAATAATATCACTGTAAGACTTTTCTAAGTGATGTCTAATAGTTTTATGTAGCATTGTTTATTGACTAAACATAGTGAAAACTTACATGATTGAACCGCGTATTGCCCGTTAAATTATACCTAATTGAAAGAGCGCTCCTTGAACGCTTTCATAATGAGGGAGACATTACAAAAATCAAATCCATATTATAACTTTCAAGTGTTCAAAACTCAGCATGATTTTGTGAAGTTTTACAACGGTATTGGATCACTTTAACACTAATTTTCATGTTGATATAGTGATCCAATATATTGACCGAAGCATTTTTCTGTCACCTGACCATCGTCCAAAGATCAGACATATTCAAATTCATAGGACCATACATAAACGCAATACATTGGTTGTGAAAAAAAAAAGTTTTATTGTACTTAAGTGACACTTCATGAAAAGTCTTGGGATGAATGTATGAAGCATGATTGTATTGGTTTACTTTTCCAAAATTAATGACGATTAGTATCAGAGGTTGCATAGGTACCTAATATGTTTACTTCATTTTCTTTAACAATTCACAGCGAGGGTACCCACTAATCATATCAATATTATGGCGTCTGGATTCAGCGGCAAAGATGCATGTAGATGTGAAGGCCTGAAGTGTCTGTCCGCTAGCGGTCTGGAGTACTACGTGGAGGAAAAGAAGAACCTATGTAAGGACTGCGCCACCAAAACCGGCAACATCAGGAAAGTGAATAAATATGAACTTGCTCTTTTATGTGAGAAGCACGACAAGCCTGTTAAACTGTACTGTCAAAACCACGAGTTAGCGGTCTGTCATTTATGCGCAATCAAAGATCATCAGAAACCCTGTCAGCTAGAAGATGTCCACGTTGCACTCACAAACAAGAGGACTAAACTTCTGAACCTGAGAGTCGCATTACGTAAGAAACAACTGGTTTGGAAAGGGTACGATAAAAAAGTAAGTGAGTGTAGGCGAGTGTCTGTTACACACATTAAGTCAGTTGAGATGGAAGTTAATACTATCATTGATGATGAGCTGGTAGGGAGCAAGGAGATAGAAATACGTGCTGCGAGACTGATCAATGACGAGGCAGATGAGGAAATACGAAAGATAACAGAGGAAATCAACAACAAGAGAGAGGCGCGTCTAAAGCAATGTCATGTGGAGGCGGAGAAACATCGACAACCAATCGAGATCAGACGACGCGAGTTGCTTGCTGACGCCACATCAATAACCGGCAATACTCAGGCCAAGATAGATGACTTACAGCTCGATTCGAGAGATATCATTAAACGCGTGGATGAAGCAGCTGAGAGAGTGGAAACACTGCTTGAAGATGATAAGGAACTTCTGAATGGCGCACAACAGCTGATCACATCACTCACTGACACTTTAGGGAAGAAGGTCGATGAGGGCGTGGTCGAACATATTACACGTACAGTTAAAGATGTGCGGTTTATCAGGGGTGTTGGGAATGAGAGGTACAATGGAAGAATTGGGGGTTATGATGGGGAATGGGAGCTTTGCTCGACAGCGGAAATACCGGTCGATATCAACAAACCTTTCATTGTGAGATGTACGGGTAACGATGATATTATTATATCATGTAATGATGAGAACCACACATACTGCTTCAATGTTAAGAACGGAACATCCCGGAGAGTGATCACAAGTGATGGGAAGCAATGTATTGTATCATGCGCACTGCTGGATGAGGACACGATAATGTGCGGTAAATACATGGAAGACTGCACTGGTGACAGCTCGCTTGGATGCATCAGTCTGTATAACAGACAGTGGGAGCTGATCAAAGATATTACGTTACCAAGGAACACGATAGATGATGAGTCAGAGGTGTATGTAGCTGATGGTCATGATGGGATGATCATAGCTGCTGAGAGCGGCCAGAAATGCTTATACGTTATCAACCCCAAAGATGGCTGCATCGTCAATACGATCAGATGTGAAGAGAACATAGGGGTTATTTGCGGTGTACTCGCAACAGGTGACGTCATCGCGCATCCCTATCCACCGAGTAATAAACTTCTCATCATCGACATGCATGGAGCACATAGGGACGTCACTCACGGTAAGAAGCTTCTGCATAGCGCCATCGATCTCCTGACAGATGACATGTACGTGGTGTACTGGGATGAGGGACGTAACATGGCTGTGATTGATCAGATGTCCGGGGAGGGTGATCAGGAGAGAAGAGAAGTTGTCTCATTCCCTGTGCACAGAGGATTAGCTTACGGCATTCAGACATTTCTAGCGAGCAGTGGCCTTGTGATAACAGCACAAGGGGATATGGTCGTCTGTAACGGCAAGGAATGCCTTGTATTCAAAAAGAGGTTCACTCTGTAACTAAATTGAGGAGAGTTTCACACAATCCTTTCAAAACTGACCTCAAACTAATTATGTATCTAAATTATTGTGATTGCAAATTATCGTAACCGTAACATTGCATCAACTACTCCTTTTCACTATCCAGTGTGTAATAGTTTGCTATGAGTGACGTGCATGTTTAGCATGGTATGAACAACTTCCCTTTCATTACCCTTTCAATTATTGTCCAATCCTGTCTTTACATTGAAGCATTCAACTAGATTTACACTGCAAGTCGTATTTTTGTAAACTAGACTAGTTTGCGCGCACTGTGCGAATGTGCATTTCGCCCCATATCGCAAGGCGTTCGCAAGATGGATCTGCGCGTCTGATATATGAATCCGAACTACCTTTAAAGGAATGAAGAAGACTTTTGCACGCAAATCAGGTCCTACATCAGTTATCGAACAAGAAATGATACCAGTGATAAATTATTGTAAGAATACTTGTACTTTCCAACCTAAGAGTGAGGCGCCGTCTACAAGTATTGTTTAGTATAAAATGCTTACATTCATAATGACTTATAACAAATAGCATTACTCATCCAGTACAGCGCCGTGATTAACACAGAGGGTGTATACTGCCATATCGTATTATCAAATATTCTAGAATTTCCATTGTTAGCAGGTCATTCCATGATTCGATAAAAACATTATCTGAACTGTCACCAGTAGACAAATAGGGCTCGCCCACATGCGAACAACCATGTGGTCTTGAGTTTACCGTTAAAGGGATAGTTAAGTTCTGGTAAAGAGATTACAGTTTTGGTCAAACTAAATTTAAGTAACCCAAACCTGCACAATTACTACAAAATAATAGTTATAACTCCACCATGCTCGAAAGGAATACAAAATTATAAATGACTAGGTAAGTTAAAAAGCCTGCTATCATTAAAAAAGAGCCGTTCAAACTCAAGAGGGCGCTCTCTAAACACTCATCGGTTTCAGCCATTTAAATAAAATATTGTGCATTTCATGTTTTGTTGAAAAAGTTATTAGATAGAGACATAATCAACCACTATCTAAATATCTCTTTTGTAAATTTTTTTTAGTTTAGTTTTTTAGTTTTTTTGTAACGGCTGGTTCAAAATTGTCGAATATTTGTGGGGCCCCACTTTTATTACAAATGGTTATGTTTATGGATATTTCAGACATTTCTGAACCGATTTAGATCAAATAAAGTTTATTCTGTCATTAAAATTGTATGCTTTTTCGAATTTGACACTCAGATTTTCATTATCTCACCCCAAAAAATGTTTGTGTAGCGCCCTCTATACCAAAACTCAACTATCCCTTTAATACAATACCTTGAAAGTCGTATGCATTCTATTTTTTATTTAATTATTTTTTTTATTTAGGTGTACATGTACTACTGCTTTCTATACTGCTACACTATGTGTGATATAATGGATGGTTATTGTGCAGTATACATGCGCTATATAATTGTCTATAGATTATTATTATTATATCGCTCTCTGCGGCATCATGTGCTCAATGAAAATACGTTATTAGATGGATTACTTTCGTGATGCGAGCTGCTCACATCAATACGTTAACAACTAATTCCCGCATGTCCTCAGTGTTTCAAACGTATAAAGTTTGATGTTTGTTCCGTTCTTTGTACATTTTGTATCATGTTTATCATCATTTTGTAACATATATTTCATGTAATTTGTGTAGAAAGTTTCAGGACTCACATCGACATTAGTTTGCATATATCATGACCGGATAGTGCCTCTATATCAGTTGTATAATCAGCTCTTTGCTACAAATAATGGTGTTATAACTTATTTTGTTGCTCCACTCATTTAAATTTACAGTACATCACATGTCGATACATCAATTTGTTTCTGGTAATTCAAAATGTTATGCAAAATATTATTGTATGAAAAATGGTTAAAACCCATGCTTTTTTAAAGAGCGCCCTCTTGTGTATAATTAATGTCTCTTTTTAAAATAATAACAGGCTTTTTACTTAGTCGTTTGTAATTTTGTATACCTTTCGAGCATGGTGGAGTCATAAATATTAGTTTCTAATGCTACTGTGGTTACTTATAGGATAGTTGAGTTTTGGTCTGGAGGGTGCTACTAAAACAAATTTGTTGTGAAATAATGAAAAACAGTTTAAAGAGCAGGCAATTTTAATGACAGAATAAAATTTATTTGATCAAAATCGGTTCCGAAACAGCTGAAATATTCATAAACATAACTATTTGTAATACATGTTGAGCCCCACAATTATTCGATACTTTTGAGCCAGCCGTTAACAAAATTGTAAAAAAAGCTTGCTCTTTACAAATAATTTCAAAAGGTTTTTTTTAAATAGTTGCTGAGTATCACTCTATCTCATCACTATTTCAACAAAACATCACATGCAGAATAATTTATTTATAATGGTTGACACCAATGACATTTTAGAGAGCTTTCTTAAAATGATAACAGGCGTTTTACCTAGTGGTTTGTAATGTTGTATTCATTTCGAGCATGGTTGAGTTATACTATTAGTTCGTAATGTAATGGTCCAGGTTTTGGTTACTAAAATTCAGTTTGACTAAAACTGTACACTCTTTGCCAAGGCTCATCTATCACAGTACAGTTTTGGTAGAGCTGAACTTTAGTTACCAAACCTGGACAGTAACATTATAAACTAATAGTAATAACTCTATCATGCTCGAAAGGTATACAACATTACAAACGAATAAAGTAAAAAGCCTGTTATCATTCAAAAATAGCCATTTAAACACAAGAGGGCCATTTAAACACAAGAGGGCACTTTCTAAATAGGCATTGGTTTCATCCATTTTCATACAATATTATGCATGTGATGTTTATTGAAATAATGACTAAGTAGAGAGATCATCAACAACTATTTAAAAAACGCCTTTGAACATTTTTGAAAAAGTGCAAGCATTTTTTATAATTATTGAAAAATCATCTGATTATTTGGGCCCCAAATAATTATAAGATCAGAAGTATTTATTGATATTTCAGCCGTTTCTGGGTCGATTTTGACCAAATAAAGTTTATTCTGCCATTAAAATTGCATGTTCTCTCAAATTCGACACTCAGTGTTTTATTACCTCACAACAAAATTGTGATGTGCCAATAATATATTTATCAATTGCGGTCATTCACATGTATACTTGTTGTGTTTACCATGCAATATGATGGTTATTTGTTTTTCTTCCTTAAAACATTATGATGATTGTAACTTACCTAATGTGGAACTATTTAGAAAAAAACAGTTTAGGTTTCTAATAAACGATGATACATATATTCCAGGTTTGAGAAAGACTGAATAAACAGCTTTATACTATCTAAACATGAACTAGTATGATATATTATGTTAATCCTGTGTGCATTTATGAGATGTGTATAGTGTATGTACTGTATTAGAATGCATGTTTTTTTTTCTTCAAACGAGATGATTACGAGTGCTGTTGTGATGAGACTGCATGGCAGAGGGGGACTGTTGCTTTGTGTTGAAGCAAAATCATATTATATTAAAGGGATCTAGTTACTTTGTTGACATGTGCAGAAAGTGATGAATGGTTTGTATAATGTTTATGTTTTGGATCAGATATGTCGTTTGAGTATTGTGTGAAAATGTCACGTTAAATGCATGGTAAATGGCCGAGTAATGAGCAAAAATGCAAAGTGATATTCCAGACCGATTGCAAACTTGTTACACTGTTAAGACTATCCAGTGGGTAGTTAAAGATCTGAACACTTCAATCGATGATATATTTCTAACGAAAGGGAAATGCACGAATCAAACCCGTTCCATGCTTGTATTGGTAATATGAATACAAGAAGTTATGAGAGAACCACTAGATTGTTGATGACGTTTTGTGGATTCGGACAATGTTACTAGATCCCTTTAACTTTTAACGTGCCAGGGATGTTAATGGTCTATGGCATTTGTGTGCATTGTAACTCGCAAAAATTCAAGCTTGGCACGTAGGAGTTAACCACTATATTTCTGATGAAGTTGTGTAGATTACTAGATCCCTCTAACTGTTTTACAATGAATAGTTCACTCTACCAGTTCATCATCTTTCCCGTCCAATGTGTGTATTATCCAGACGACTGGGTGTCTATTGTCTTGGTTCAAAAGCGACACAAATTCCCCGCTTGTTAAAGTATAATTTCATTGATTTTTAATTTAAATTCAGCTCATATTTCCATATTTCATACATACTCCATAACACGAATATTACAAGTAAGTGTTTCAAAACATTGTTATTGAGGAGTTATCATCAATGACATAGTGGTAATTCGTAAGCCCATTATGGCACCAAAAGTCCCGCCGAAACCAGCTGAAATACTGTGGCGTCATGTAGTGCGCAAGTCATCATTCGCAGACGATGTCCGATATAACAAACACATTTTATAGTGCCTTTTTAACATGACATTCTTCAATCATCCTTGTTTATAAAGGAGAACATTTGTCATTATGTGCTCCTCTGACTCACTCTTAAAAGCACTTTCTGTTGACACATAATTTTACCGTAAAGCATGCTAAATAACGTTATTTTAATCTATCACGTCGCCCATAAGTAGCACACGCAGAACTGCAAAGTCAGCGACACCCGCATCAAAATACAGCTGTGTACTACCCCTGGGTACGCCTTTGAACAGGCACAACAAAACGCAATTATTGTTTTACTTGTTCCACTAATGCATATAAATAACTTCAAGGTTCTTTGATAATATTACAAATATGTTTCCCTTTTGAAAACAACTGTTTTAATAATTGTACAAAGAAACTAACAGCTTTCCATAAGAAACCTTATAACATATTAATTCTCCTATCGATCATGGATAAACATTGTCCAAATTAATGTATGATGATAGTAAGTTAACGAAACTACCTCTCAGCTCCGCCATGTCCACCTCCATCTAATCACTTTTTCAACAAAACATCACATGCACAACATTATATTATAAACAGTTGAAACCGATGAGTTTTAGAGAGCGCCCTCTTGAGTTGTACCGGCTCTTTTTGAATGATAACATACTTTTCAGTAAGTCGTTTGTAATTTGTAGTTCCTTTTATGCATGGTGGAGTCCCGGGGGGCCACTGAACTATATCTGTACACACGCGCGACCCAAAAAATGCGTAAAAAGGGTACTTTTTGCCGGGTGTCAAAAAGGCCCAAATCAGAAAAAATAGTATGTTTGTGGAGTTAATCAAATACGCGTCTAGGGCATCTTTTTCTCCAAACTTGTTTCCCGGACTTGTCTGGAGTTTGCCGAGGATTTAGTGCCAGTTCGAATGATTCCAGGGGATTCCAGATCTCGGGAATATCCCTTGATCGCGCGATCATATCCCCATTCGTTGGCTAGATTTTGATCACGAAATCCCTAAAGATACCCTTGCACCCCCCTTGCAATATGAGGCTCCGATCCCCGAAATCGACTTTCCCGGCCATTGACTTTGCGTTGCCTGCCTGTTATTGGCCGAGGACCTCCTGATCTGCTTCATCCGAAACAAACGCAGATTTAACAAGTTTTAGAATGTCATGTGATATAATTTTACTATTGGCTGAAAATACAGTATTTTTTGCCTATGTCAAGCTGCAAAAGATTTAAATTGAGCTAGTCATGACAGCAACAGAGTGTTGTTCATCTTTGCCATCACACTTTCTAATTTCAATAGCTAAAAAATCTTTGCCGGTTTTATTCCCGATTTCAAACGCGGTTTCCGATATTTTCGTGAGAATAAATCAAATAAAAGGCAACGGATAGCAAGCATACATTCCATCTAAAGGAAATCCATACATTTAATTTGATATCCGAGTGATAGTTTTAAATTTATGGAGAAAAAATTACTTTGGATGCCGACTATTGGGGCCCCGCCCGTCGGCTAATTGGCCGAGACACGGTACGCTATGTATCCGGCCAGCTGTAGCGATCATGATGATCAGTTCGTAGAGTCAGTTGGCTCCCCGGCCCGGGCTTGAAGCCCAGAAAGCTATTCCGCAGCCACGGAACGTGGGGATTTTGGTACGTACCGTTTAGAAATGTCACGGAGATGAAATCAATTAATTTACTATCACATTTTCTTATTTGTAGAGGTTTAATTGAGAGCAATGGTACCTTGTTCATGGGTATGTTTTAGGCGTTATACTTGTTTAGGGGGCAAAATTGTCAAAAAAGCACGCGAAAAGACTTGAATAGGGTATACATTTGATCAATGGATACAACTTGTTTAGGGTGGGTTTTAAAAACCTGTGGTCGCGCTTGTGTACAGCAATATACTTGAGTGCCCCCCCCCCCCCGTGGGCGTAGTTATAAATAGTAGTATGTAATGACATTGTGCAGGTTTTGGTTAATAACATTCAGTTTGACCAAAACATAATGAAATGTTTATACCGTTTTGTGATATCAAATATATGCTCAACATTTTTCAAATAGTTATGTAGTTCATAACCAATGCAATTGATTTCCACCACTTACTAATGGTTCCGTATGCGCATACATTTGCGAGTGTGCCAATATTAACCCGTATGTTTGGAGACAATAGATTCACGGACGATGCGTTTGTCCTTGACAAAAGGTAGTCTTTGTATGCCAACCCATAAACACACGTTGTAGTATGGTGAAGTTTTTTTTTCTTCCAATTTTACACTTTTTCTCGAAACATGTTTTTCTGAACATTTTGGTAGAATGGACTACTAACAATGTTTCCTTTTGTTTATAAGAAGTTTGTTTTGGAGAAGTGGTACCCTTTGCTACAATGACGATACAAATATGAACTGCGTCATTAACAGAAGCTTGCCTCTTTACAATATTGTAATAATTTAAAACTTACACCAAATAAGTTGTTATTATTTTATTGTATATTTATTAATTTATTGATTGTGCAGACTATGCGGACACATTTCAATTCAATAAGGTTGTTACTTACGTTGTGGCAACATGCATGTGGTTATTACAATTTTGCCTCTTGTCAATGTTTGAATTATTCAAACCTGTACACAAACATTTCGTGATTATAATTTCATTTTCAACTTCTTTTTATTTTTTATTGAGAGTGTTACTCAGGCAGACTAGTTAAGACTACATTCCGTTTGTTGCTGTTGCTGAGGCAATATAAAATTCCTTATTGCCACATCTTTGCTAAATCACTCATTTTTGTTATGTTATGTTATTTATTGACACAGTGATACCCGGGCAGACTATGTCAACATGTATGACTCATTGAAATTCGTACTATAGCTATTGCAATATGAAATTAATTACTTATTTTTAAAGGCATACCTCAATATAATATATTATGTGACCGGGTATTAGCTAAACCCTGTCCTTGTCGGTAATTCATGTGTTCAAGACATTGGCATTTTAAGTTCACATTATGATTGTAAAGTTAAAACAATCATATCTTCGCCGAATTTGTTAGCCAAAATCATAAAAATGAAAGCTTGTGATAGGGATTTATAATGGTAAACAAGTCTACGTTTAGATTTTTTACCGACAAGTGCAGGGTTTTGCTATAGCCGGTCACATATTCCAAACTTGCACCAACACATTTCTAAATTGGTAATTTTTAATTTGTTTTATTTCATGACAGCGTTACCCGGGCAGACTACGTAAACACATTAGAGTTCATCGAGGGAGTCGCAGCAGCCGTTTCCGCAAAGTACCAATGACCGCACAGCAAGCTATGACAGTCACAGGGCATCTCGCCGTGTAATGAGCTATATGAAGGCTGGTCTTTCAGGATCTCGTTTGCACACGGCACTCAAAATGTTAGTTTCAGCGATCCAGCGGAGCTACGAGATTTTGCGAGACTCTGACACCCTCTGTTGAATCAGGTGACCACTCGAATGACGTCATTTATCATGGAAGCATACGGGGGTAAGTGTTTTCTTCAGATTCTGCTCTTCATTTTGATATATAATATGATATATTTGCGAATTTATTGCGCTTTTGATTATTTGTTATATTTAGGGTCCTGTTTTAATGAATATTGAGGCTAACTTTCGCAGTGGTATTTCCTTTTTTGGCTCCTGACCCGATTACGAATCGTATCAAAATTGTTTTTGTGTCCCGACGAAAAAAACATTCGATAGTTCATCATATCTGAAAATCTTCGAGACGCAAAAATGTTGTCACTTACTTTTTAATCATACAAAATGGACAAAATTACGAGAAAATTAGCTTTTTGCCGGAAGTTCACACCGTCACAGCCTATGAGCAGTGCCGTCATGGCTCGACAATTCCGCATTTTGCCGTGTAATCGCCGGGCGAAAGTTGGTGCGAAGAAATGTATGTAGTCCCATTCGCCCGTTTTTGTGCTGTTTAAACAAATATTTTCGGAGAGTGTGACAACAACAAAAATACAATGAAGTATGATAAATATGTCAGTTTATCATTTGTTTGCGGTTCAGTAACTACCATTGAAGGACTAGTTCATGTTGAGCGGACTTCAGCCATAATTATTAAGGCAAGCGAGCTCTTTACTCTCTCTTGTTTTAATTTTGGAATGGGGGTGTGAAAACAGTCAATAAACATGATAAATAAGTCATAAATTATTAATATTATATTAAGATTAAGATTAAGAATGTAAACTGTAAGACTACTAAGATAGTAAGAATATACATCACTCTGAAACTGAAAGTACAGTGAGACTTGAAAGGTGAAACTGAAAGACTGAATCCTTTTGATTCTTGATTAATATGTGAATGCCAAACCCACCTAGGGTCACTCTCATAGGCAGGCTGCAGCATGCTGTAACCCCTTGTCTTGTAGGGGTGTGCCAAACCCTACTTTTCAGTTTCATTTTTCATTCGACATTAAATATTCATTTAACTTGAATTTTTACTTGAGTCTTGACAGAGTCTAAATTATCCATAATTTTAAATTATTTCTATTAATTTTACACCATGGCAATTTTATTTGAACAAAAAATTCCTGAAATGTTGATATTCATGATAAAAGTACAAGTGAAAAAAGATGAAGTAATTGAATTTGAAAACAAAGGCTCTTAGTTACAAAGTAAATTGAAAAGAGGCCCCCAAAAGGCAAAAACAACAGATTTATCAAACAACGAGTGAATATGTGATGACAAATATTGCCCTTGGATCTGGCTATGTATTATCGCCCCTGGCTCTGCTCGACTTAACTACATTATTCTGTTACCCTTATTATTTTGTTCCTTTTCAGGTTTGTTGTGGCAGCTCCCTGTATTCCTGAGACAGTTCTGGAAACGTCGGTCCCCCACGCCCACCAACTCACCCAGCTACCCAACCATCTACATAAACAGGCATGTCATGATGATGGCTCACTTCACAGTGCTCCACAGTTGGTGAGGATATATAATTTGTAAACAATATTTATTACAAAATAATTGTTCACTATATTGATCAGGTTTCATATTATATATATTATTAAGTACACTGATGAATGGACATTTGAAATTGGAGTTTAAGCCAATTACAACCAATGTTTACCCCAGCTACCCAATCATCGTAACATGCAGGTCGTGATATTTGCTCACCCTGTCAGTTAGGATAAGTATATATGATTTTTAAGCAATAGTTAATCATGTATGACTTTTTTGTGTGTGTATTATGTTTGTGTAGAGAAGGGTTTGAGGGATGCAATGTACAATAAGGCATTGTTAGTTTGTTTCCATTGATAATTTGCTGAATGACATAGTACATTTTACTGAAATGCTAGGCTCAATAAAAAATAATGTATTCTGAAATCTGAATTACATTATGTTAATTATTTCCTCTTTCTATATTAGGATATGAGGATGCAACTTCCTCCCACCTCGGCCTCCAGTTTCGCAGCTCTACCATGTCTACTGCTGGGACAGCTCCTTCCCCCGCCTCGATCTCCAGATGTGCAGCTCTACTGGGACAGCTCCTTCACACCGCCTCCTACACCTCGGCAGAATTTAAATGGTTTGTCGTGTCCAGGTTCGCTGGAGTAAAGAAACGCTCCCCCCCCCCCTAACTCTACAGAGGGCCAGCGCTTCTGGTGCTCTACGACCACCTACAGAAGCCCCCGAACTTGCACTTGTGTGTGTGCTATATTTTGTTTTTTTAATATTTTATATGATACGATACTTACCATCTACTACGACACACATATGTGATGTAACTTGTAGCTAGATGAAAATGATGATTTGTAGCTCATTTCCCATGTAAAAAATCGGCAATTTAACGACAGATCTGACGCGTTAGTGTTTTTTTCCGTACCACGAAACGCGTCAGATCTGCTGTTTAATTGGAATAGGCGGGCGACTTAAATGGAAACCAAAGCGCGATCATCTTTCGATCAAAAGTCGCGCTACGACACGGAAAGAAGTCAGGCTGGTGCCGAAATCACAGATTTTACATGGGAAATGAGCTACAAATCATAATTTTCATCTAGTGGCAAGTTACATCTAACACATATTTGTTTTGGAGTAGATGGTAAGTATTGTATCATATATAATATATTTCAACAAAATATAGTGCACACAAAAGTCCAAGTTTGGGGGCTTCTGTAGGTGAACTTATTCGCCATAAATTTCCAGACATAGACCCAAATAAATGTATTTGTAATGCTTGCTGACAAAAGCATACAAAGTAATTGATAGAATAACATTACACTCCTGAAAAAAAAAAAACACCCCCAAGAGAACTGTGATTGAGAAAACAAAACATGGAATCACTTTTGTTATTTGTTATACATGTTTGTTTTCTTTATGTTATCAATTGGCTTGTGATTTTTATGAAATTAAAAAAAATTATATTCACAACATTTGTACAACCCTGATTTATTTTTTCTGAATACTGATAATAGGATTTATTGTGATTTTGAAGTGATCATCACAATGGCTTTGATGAATCCATGATGGTGGCGATGATGATGCCGATGATGATCGTGATGATGATCGTGACGATGAAGAGGATTTACGGTGGTGATGACAAATGGTGATGATAATGTTAATGATGTTGATAATGTTGATAATAACTGTGATGATGAAGATGTTGTTGACAATGTTGTTCATGATGATGCCGACGATGATCGTGACCATGAAGATGATTTACGGTGGTGATGATAATGGTGATGATGTTGACGGTGATGATAATGTTGATAATAATTGTGAGGATGAAGATGTTGACAATGTTGATCGTGATGACAATGTTCATGACGATGATGATGAATCCGAAGCATGATGATGGTAATGAAGATGATGCTAATTTGTAATTATGATGTTGATGGTGATGATGATGCTGATAATTATGATGATCACGATGGTAATGTTGATGGTGTTGACAATGGTGACGATGTCAATAATGATGTCAATGATAAATAAGTCGTCAGCTGTTTATGTCAGTAAAGTTCATTGCTGTTACTATAATCTCCCCCTTTTTTCGCCATACAGTTATCACCATCAACATCATCTCATCATTATATCAATGATGAGATGATGGTGATGATAACATTATTAACATACACAGCTGACGACTTTTGGGGAGTAATTTGACACCCGGTACCAAAAATATGAACAAAATTATATATAAACAAAAAATAATGAGCCTGGTATGGTTTTGTAAGAAAGATCACTAATACACAACTAAGTCTTATATACTTCTTTGAAATAAATGTTATGTAATAGGGTGTCGAATTGCATCACATGCCCACAAAATATAGTTCATAATTTAGGACATGTCATGCCTTTTCAAATACCTCATTTACAACCATATCACCTTCCTATGATTTTATAAAAAAAATATGTAGGTAACTGAAGTACAAATTCCACTCTGTACCTAAAATGCTCAGCATTTTGTGGTACTATACTATACACAGATTTTCAGCAGTTTAGGAGTTAATAAATAACTAAATCTACCTTTAGCTACCAATTTAGGCTTAGTCACAGTGTGTAATTATTATCATTATTATTTTCTTCGGGAATTATTTACATAAAAACAACACAATAAATACAGAATAATAAGTTGAATGCAGGTTCAGGACCACCATAACTTTTATCTGAATGAATCAACCGCATGTATATACGAATAAAATGCATGAAACAAGGTTCGATTCCTGTTTTCCAATCATTCGAATACTATATACGCCGACACGATCACAAATGAAACCTCAACAAAGTGTATACGTGGGACTAATAGCACATCGACGCGGTGTGCTCTATACATGGGACTAAGCAGACCGTGTGAGCGCGGATGCGTCACTCAGAACGTTGACCAATCAGAGCGCGCAATTTACGATCTGGCGATCTCCGGTAAAATGTTTGTCTTCGTGGATGACATCGAGGCATATTTTGTTGGCTCCTGACCCGATTATCAAATGAATAAAATAAGCAAGTACATAATCTGAAAGAATATTAATTACGCTTTACGATGATTATAAAATCATTTAGACGCAAAAATTGTAAGATGTATAGTTTGGTCTCTGAATTTTCTCAAACTGTCAAGGAAAAGTCATCATTTTTGAGCCTGTATTTGCCCAATATTTTAATGTAAAATGAAAAAATAAATGGCATTGACGGAAAATTGATAGTTTCCTCTCAAATATGAT
This sequence comes from Echinarachnius parma, assembly GCA_037951105.1. Classification (NCBI taxonomy): domain Eukaryota; kingdom Metazoa; phylum Echinodermata; class Echinoidea; order Clypeasteroida; family Echinarachniidae; genus Echinarachnius; species Echinarachnius parma. The sequence continues at coordinate 32,671 of JBAMJV010009117.1, read as the reverse complement.
ACCAAATTTGTAATGTTTAAATGGATTTTAGCCACTGTAATGATAAAAAGAAAACCCCTCTGCACAGCTTATCATATTACACGCCGCGCACTTCATATGAATACGACTTGAATGATTAGAGCGTGCACGGTTTGAGTCGCGAATTGACTGATGAGACACAGCAATACAATACAGGCTCTGGGATAATATACAGCTACTACACACTACAATGAGTGTTGCTTTCAATGTAGACTGCGATATAACTACGCTCAATGTTCATGGGGGTCACAGGTGTATCGTTAAATCACAGTACAGCCAAAGTGACAATTTGTATACAGTATACATATGCTATGGGAAACAGCAATACAACACCAATTCTGTTTTGGATAGGGTTAATCTACAGTGACTACACAGTCTATTGGGATTCACTTTGAGAGTTGGCAAAATCAACAGGGGTACAGCAACATTGCGAACATAAATTACCGCCACAGTTGAATTACAGTGCCAACGACTAAACAAGAAGCTTTGAGAAATAGTAATACAGTATCTACAGGATTGGGGATATTTACAGTCACTGCACACTACACTGAGCGCGGTAATCAATTCAGATTGTAGATTTCTTTAACTAACTACTTGGCCACCGAGTTGGTTGTGTACAAAGTCTATGGGGATTTCATAACCTCGTATTAAACAGGTTGATGCATACTATACAAGATTCCTTACTAAAGTTGGTCAAATCAAAGGGGTTGGAGTAATGTAGCTACACTAGGGACAGTCGGTTTTACAGTCACTGCACCCTACAATGAGGTTAGTTATTGATACAATTAGTTTGGAGTTATCTAGAGTCAATGGACACTAAGTAGGATTCACTTAGAACTAGAATGTTACAATTGAAGGGGTACAACTTTGTAGTACATGTATACATCATGGTACAGTTAGTAGAGCCTATTTGCCAAATCATTGTTGTATTACTGCTGCACATTACCTCCCATGAAGATGAAGAATAACAATAAAGATTCTCCTTCCATGCTTTCCGTTTTGCACTTCCAAACTTCCAGACATTCTTTGCTTGTATAAACATTGAATTGAAATATTTTCCTTGTGTTAGTAAAAGTAGAGGGTGATAATAAGTTGTGCGAACAGTGAGTCCCATTCATGCCTTCCATAACAGACAAACCCTTTGCCTATGGCTATGTGAACCAGTGGGGTGTTTCACAAATATCCTAAGTTGAATTTAACTCTAAGTTGGACTTGAACATTATGGAAAGTCACTATTTTTTTTTGTAAATTTGTTGAACAATTTCTTTAAAATGCCTACTATTTGTTTAACAAAAAATCATTTACACTTTTTACAATCAAAGATGCTTCATATCATTGATGTGAATTTGTGTTAAAAGTGTCAAATATTTGCATTTGGGCTCTTGACTATGTTTAATTCCGAAGCTACAAATTACCTGACCATAATTGTAAGTCCAACTTGTGATTCAAGTTCGACTTGGAATCTATGTGAAATGCACCCCCGAGCCATTGGGTGAGCGCTTGTGTCAAGTCCTGCTAAAATCAAACAAACACAAAGCAAATTATGTAGGATAGTTACCTACATTTATTGTGTATAATGCTGCGAATGGTTATGTATTTTTGTAATTGTGGATTATTGCGATATATATATGGTTACAAATAGAGATAATATATACATGTATACATATTTCCAAGTCATTGTAATGTATGTTGTTTGCACAAAAATGAATTCGCATAAATTTGCATAATTTGCATGAGCAGCTAATATTTTGAAATATTTTTCTAGCTTTTCTGATATTTATAATTATATTCCACATACTAAGAATCTTGCTCTACGATTGGTCAAAAGTTAATCACGTGATGAAGCATAGTTTCGCCCATCATTGATGGGAGAAGAAAACTTCGTTACACTCTGTAGATATCTTTGGTGAAAGTGTGTTGCACTCACTAGATAAAAAGTACTATCTAGTGAGTGCAACGCACTTTCACTGCGGTTGCATTGACTTGACTGTGGAGCTCGTGTGTGGCTAGTCAAATTCCGTACCCAAATGATGTGGCGGGGTTCTCTATGCGCGCGAATTACAAATTTAATTGTATTCGTTGTGCATACACGTACGTAGCACACTGTTTCAAGCTCATACGCTATATGCATGCACTGTGTATGCATACGTATCGTACATATTAGTATAACAGTACACGGTTAGGTTTGCTGCATTGTTATTGTTTAATTGCTTGTTCTGTTGTTCGACGTAAGATTTGAGTTCTAACGGAGCTGAAATGGAACTTTTTTTGCTTGAGAGTGAAAGTAAAGTGTTCCAAGATTATTGCGAATGCTGGAAACAACATACACATTGGACATTGGAATAACATTGATGTTGGTAAGTAGATCAAACCTAGTACTAGTAACAGCTGTAATTAAGACTTGCGTTAGACTAGGCCTGCTTATAGACTAGATCTACCGTTCGATGTGGAATATAAAGCAAATAATCACCTTTTGGATTCAGGCGATGGCAATCTATCACTTCCTCGGCGATCTGAATGTATACGCTATCTTTCCTCAGCTTCGCTTCGGAAAGATAGCTACATCCAGATCGCCTTGGAAGTGATAGATTGTCCCATCACCTTCACCAACGGTAATTATTTGCTTACTATTCACACAAAAGTACTATATTTGAAATGAATTTGCAGAATTTGCATAAATCTCCAAAATGTGCATAAATTTGCATAAATTTGCATACATTTTCAGAATTTGCATGAATCTCCACACCCAGAGCAGCTAATAATGTTGTTTATAAAACAGCTCTGGTGAATTCTGTAACGTGATTGGTTAAATCCTGTCACGTGACTATTCATTAAATGCAAAACAGGGTGCAACCCCATGCATTACTCGTTTTGGTTGCGCAACTTTTTGCACGGCTGTGACGTCACAATGCTTGTTTACATAGTTCGATCGAAGACGATCTTGCGAAAGTGATAAAAATATGATGGAAATTGCTTCATTTTGTAAATTATCTGTTCTGTAGTAAATAAATGTGTGCAATTTCGTAAATTATATGGTATGTGGTTTAATATTGGGAAGTCTTGGAATGGGAATGCATACAATTCTTTGATAATTCTCACTTTTAACGAGAACATTTTCTGATTTTCGGCGACTGTGATTGATCTGCTGAGCTGCAGAGTCAAATTCTGAGAAGCGAGTGCAGAAGTGATGATTAATTTTGTAAATTCCTTAACAAATTCACACTCTAGAGAGTAGATAGACTGGGTTACTAATTGTGGCGAGTCTGTTTTCAATAATCCAGCAAAATGAAACAATCCGTGGTTGAGCTTAGTTTTATAAAACTAATAATATTATCGTACATTGTGTAAATGCATGGACTCTCGGCTATGTTAGCTGTGCGCATGCGCACTCGGCGTTGCCTCGTGCACATCGCACAGATAACATAGCCTCGAGTGCAATGAATTTACACAATGCACTCTAGACAGTGTAATATTAGTATAGAAATATTTTTCTAATATTTCTGATATTTGTAACTTTTCGCACTGAAGTAATATATTTGTGTAATTTTATATATCTGTCATCATATCTGTCTCCAGTTTTATAAAATTGATTAATTTGTATGAATGTTATCTTAGCTTATGGTTTTTCAGGGACTTACGAATACTGAATTCTCACATTATCTTAGTGAAGCTTTATTATTGCGGTGTGTTCCGGTGCAAAAAGGTAGACATTTTTAAAAATTTTACATGAGAAAATTATTTGCTAGACGTTTTCAATATTAATTTGGTTCATTTTTTCTTCTACTTTTCTCATCTTACTAGGGACATTATTTATATTTTATGGTAGGTGCTCTAGAAAGATTTAAACAAATTGAATTCCAGTAGAAATTATGTTATGGTTTTAATGTTGCTGCATTATAAGCCAGCATTTTCAACCTTGAATTATCTGGTCAATACTACACTTTTATCAGTATGCAATATTTGGAAAATGTTACCAATTTGCATTTCGTACATGTAGTACACATGTAGCTAAAATGCCGTCCCTTTTAATTTGGTGTTTACCATTACACTGTACTGAATGCAATATTTATGGCTTTAGATAACATGATGGTGTTAGGTTCGGTGTACCTTTTGCACCTTTGGTTATTTGGTATAAGCCATTTTATTTGCAGTCTATGTCACATTCTTATTGTCATTTGGTTGAAAAGTGTTATCCTTGGTGTATTTTTTTTTGCAACACTAGAGTTAGCCGTAATCAGAGACAGTCAAAGTAAACTATGCAATTTAAGTGTTAGCAATATGCTGTGACAGTGTTTGTGATATGATGTTGCCTTATTGAATGGTGTAATGCTTGGTTTACTATTTGCACCTTGTTCTTAATCAACAACAGTCTAAATGAAACTCAGTTTTACCTGGCTGAAAGGTGGACCACACAGTGGACACGTTTGCACTTTTGGTGTTAGCCAATATTTCAGTCTTTGTAACACTGGCTACATGGTTGAATGGTGTAACAATAGGTGTACCTTCTTGAGCCTTTGGTGTTAGCCATATGATTCATAGTATAATGTAACACAGTGTTACCCCTGGTGTACTTTTTTTTCAACATTGGTAGTCCATGTGGCATTGTTTTAGATGGTGGAATCGTGTTCAGGTTGATAATATTTTAACATTTTTGTGACTTAGTTTCTGTTAAATCAACTCATGTAGCAAATGATAAGGTGTGTTTTTTTTAACAAACCAATTCATATTGATATGAATGAATGAATTTAATTCGGTTTTAACGCATTCCAATACGTTGTGCACCTTTTATGTGTTTTCACATTTGATCAGATTAAGTATGGGTTTAAACAAATAATTTTTACTGTATAACTAATTTTAAAACCAGTATAATTTTATTTTTACATATAACTATATCAGACTGGTACCACTTTAAATTTGTAAATTAATCACAAAATTACAAAATAAGACGTGAAACTTGTGTAGTGTACATGTGACAGTAATTGTTGCAGAAAATTATATTTTCTCAATAATAATTTTAAATTGGATGTCTTCTATCTGGAAATTTGCACAATTCTTAAATTAAGGCAATTGTATTTAATGTGATGGTGATACATGTGTGTGATTAAGTAATATAATCAGTATTTAGTGAATTATAGAAAGTAACTTTGTTTGTTATCAATCGATATGTGTAGTATATGTTTTAGTTTAAACATATTAGTTACATTATGGATTAGATATGTTTGTTAGATTACAAATTAGTAGTGTATGTGTTTTTGTCACGATGGAACTTTTTGATCAAGTGTTAGAGTCAGTATTTAGCATAATTGAAAGCGATTTCAGTTCATGATTGAAGGGGAAGTTCAGTTTTGGTAGAGAGGGCGCTGCACAACACAATTTTTTCGTGAGGTAATGAAAAACTGAGTATCGAATTTGAAAGAACATGCAATTTTAGTTGTAGAATAAACTTTATTTGGTCAAAATCGGTTCAGAAATAGCTAAAATATAAATAAATATATCCGATCGTATTTATTTGGGCCCTAAATAAATACGATGATTATTTGAAATTTTAACTTCAATTTGGAACTTCAGTGGAGCCTCTCAGTTAAATATACTGTTTATTTTGCTAGTCAACATAGTTTGATACATACATTACTACCCTGATAAGACTACTTATAGTGTAGTGAACAAGGAGCATTCGTGACAACAACCAATTTGTTGATATGATATGCTATGCAATTATCTTTTTCTTCCAAATAGGGATGCCAGGTTACGGATAATTATAGTATCGGAGTTGTAATAAGTTGCAAAATTGTTAAATGCATACTAATCGCAATGAGTAGGAATAGCTTTTAAAAAAAAGTAAATACAGATCATTTTGAGAAACAAATTGAACCTTGACCTTGATCTTGAGCAGTCAGTGTGTGGTCGCGTTTTATCTGATGTCATCCATTGTATATACCTGTTACAATTATGGTGTATGTTTTTGGTTGGATATGTTGTATTATGTGTCAATGTTTATCACATGAATATGATACATATTGCACTGCTTGATGGTGAATTTTAATTGCAAAAGCAGCCATTTTGGTCGGCTTTTACGGTGACAGGAATATATTTATATTTTTAGAATCCCAAATGAAAGCATTGTTGTACATGTAGTATTTTGTATGATATTTATTGTTGATTCACTCAATATTATGAATCGAGCCTATCCACTATAATAGCACTGCAAATAAATAATACAATGGCAAATAAAACCATTATACTTGTCTTATTTATGTTTGTTTCAGCACTAATATTGGCATTCAATTATTTGGTTTGTACAGTGTAAATGTTTTGTTTATATCGTGTGCGTATGTATGGACGAAGAATTGTTTGAGAGTGTGTTCAGGTGTTAAAGGGAGAGTGTAGTCCTGGACAGGTCTAACCGGAGTTTAGGAACTTAAACTTTTAAGTTAGTATTCTACAGAGAGATCATACAAACCAAATTTAAAGATAATTACTTTTAAGTCATCATTTAATATGAACAACGTAAATGTCTACTTTACAGGCTATTTTTTTTTTTTGACGGGGCACTCTTGACATTTGATAGTTTCACGTATTTTTCATCAACAATTTTGAATGGGATGCTTGTTGATAATTATTTAGTAGAGAGATCATACAAAACACATTAAAGCCTTTTTGTACTTTGCTAATCATTTGTATGATTTATACGATTTGCTTGAATTATTTAATTAGTTAGTCAATCAAAGAATTGATAAACAAATCAATAAAGCAGTCGCACAATCAGTTGATAGCTTAATCATTAAGTTAATGAAAGAGTGGACGTATGAATTACTAAATGAATGAATGCATTAATGAATCATGAATGCAAACATGAATACAGTCAATAAAACATGCACCTTTTAGGGACATCATGAGACCATGAAGAGTCTGTCTTGAGAAATCATTAGTTTCTTTCCATATTATTAGACATACAAATCTATCTCGTTCTGGAGGGGTCCTTAATATTATGACGTCATACTATAGCAAATTGTGAAAAGAACCCTCGAAACATTAGCTGATTTTTCGGACTAGAACGGTATTATGCCGTTCCGTTAATATTAGTCTTGGCTGCACTGCTTTATTCCTCTTCTGAGATAATCGCAGATGATTGATTTGCTTAGTCCAAATATGACAAATTATATACCATTTTATAGGTAGGTATGAAAATCAGCACAATCAGTTTTCCCGACTTATTGGTCGTTTTGTGGTGTAAGGTCACATATATGAATTATCTGAAAACAAACATTTGTTGAGTACACTCGTTTGTGGGATGTGGGTGGGGCGCGGTGAGTCAGAGCAATACAACACGTATAAGGCTGATCTACAGGTATTTGTTCATAATTATGTTATAACCCCAAAATTATATTTCATAATTGCAAATAATAGGTTACACATGACTATTGTGTGGCAGTCGGTTATCAGTCAATAGGGGGCGTATTATTTGTTCAAGAGTACTGAGTAAACATACTTGGCAAACTTCGAGATATGGCTACTTTTACTTTACTCACTAACAATGTACGCCCGTGTACATTATGTGGGTAATAAAGGGACACCCAACAGTAAACTGTTTTAAATGCGCAGTAGCTAGATGTGGCGTATCCGCTGTCTATCCTCAATACGGGCGGTAAAGGTCTAGGAAGGTTTCTGGATGAGGGGGCACCTTGTGTAAAAAAGAACATGTGTGTTATGTACAGTATTATGTTTTACATCTTGGACTTACAGACAGGACAAAGCTCAGAGATCCAACGCGTCAAAATCGAGCAAAAATGTTCTCGTCTTCCGAACCCCCACCCCCCCCCCCCCCCCCTCCCTGCCCAGCTTCGCCACCCACTACCATTGAAAGATGCCAAATATGATTACGTGCAGTTCTTGGCGTAGGATAGTTACTACCTGTCATAACTTACATTCGTATCGATCAATGCATGTTCGAGAGCGTGTATTCGAAATTCTCTGGATCGGACAGAGTGTTCGTGTCTACATGTTTAAGTTTACTAGGTAGGTATATTATTGAAATGCTATTTTTTTAATTTAAGATTCAATAAGGAAATACGGCATAAAATAGCGAGGGATTATACAATTGAATTGAATGCAAACAAATGCGATTAATTTGTTTGAAAGTCTACACTAAATCCGAGGTTTGTCTACATAACTTGACCACAATTTATACATAAAACAGTAAGACGCGATGAGAGAATCAACACATCGTTACTCACTTTACGGGCGGATTTATAAACGTCCCTAAATTATGGAAGTAAATGTATTGAATTGAATGAGTGTCGTTGTTGGTAAGAAATGGAGATGTAGTGAATCCCATTGGTATCGAATGTACTGCAAAGTTCAAATAATGTAAAATTTCTTTCTACCTTATACAAAAACAGGAACACCACAACCATCTAATCAAAATGGCGTCAGGATTTAGCGGTGATCAAGAAGGGACATGTGAGAGCCTTGGGTGTCTGTCCGCTAGCGGTCTGGAGTACTACGTGAAGGAGAAGAAGAAACTATGCGGGGACTGCGCCACCAAGACCGGCAACATCAGGAAAGTGAAGAAAGATGAACTTGCGCTGTTCTGCGAGAAGCACGACAAGCCCGTTAAACTGTACTGTCAAGAGCACGAGCTAGCTGTATGCCAGATATGCGCCATCACAGATCATCAGAGACCGTGTCAGCTAGAGGATATTCATGTAGTACTCGCAAACAAGAGAATTCAACTGTTGAACCTAAAAGCGACATTACAAGATAGACAACTGCACTGGAAAGGGTATAGCGATGCAATAAGTGAGTGTAGGCAAGGGTCTGAAATGCACATTAAGTCAGTAGAAAGGGAAGTTAATGATATCATTGCTGAAAAAGTTGCAGGAATCAATGAAAAAGAAATGCGTGATACGAAACTTATTATTGACGAGGCAGATGAGGAAATACGGAAGATAACAGAGGGAATCAACAAAAAGAGAGACGCGAGTCTGCAGCAATGCCACGAGGCGGCGGAGAAACATCGACAACCAATCGAAAACAGACGACGCGAGTTGCTTGATGACGTCACATCAATACGCGACACAACTCAGACCAAGATAGATGACTTACAGCGCGATACGAGAGATGTCATGAAACGCGTGGATGACGCAGCTGAAAGAGTGGAAACACTCCTTGAGGATAATAAGGAACTTCTGAATGGCGCACAACAGCTGATCAGATCACTCACTGACACACTAGGGAAGAAGGCCGATGAGGACGTGTTAGAGCGCATCACACGCACAGTGAGAGGTGTGCTGTTCATCGAGGGTTTTGGGAATGAGAAATACAATGGGAGAATCTGGGGTTATGGTGGGAAATGGGAGCGTAGCTCGGCAGTAGAAATACCGGGGGATGTTAAGTGTCCAATTATTGTGGGATGCACGGGTAACGATGACATTATTCAGTCAGATGCGACACAACGCGATACTAACATATTCAGTATTAGGAACAAGATTTTCCACAGAGCGATCACAAGTAATGGTAAGTTATGTATTGTTTCCTGCGCTCTGCTTGATGAGGACACGATCGTGTGCGGAAAATACATGAAAGACTGCACTGGTGACAATGTGCCTGGATGCATCAGCCTGTATAATAGACAGTGGGGGCTGATCAGAGATATCACGTTACCAAGGAACACGTCAGATAATTTTACAGGAGTGTATATAGCTGTTACGCAGGATGGGATGATCATAGCTGCTGAAGTGAGCCAGAAAAGCATATTCGTTATCAGCCCCAATGATGGCTGTATCATAGACAAGATCGGATGTGAAGAGGACATAGCAGAGTTACGCGGTGTACTCGCAACAGGTGACGTCATCGCGCATCCCAGTCCACGCAGTAACGAACTTCTCATCATCGACATGCAGGGATCACAAAGAAAAATCACGCACAGTGAGAGGATCCGTAATAGTTGCATTGATCCCCTGACAGATGAAATGTACGTGGTGTACTGGGATGAGGGACGGGAATTGGCTGTGATTGATCAGATGTCCGGGGAGGGTGATCAGGAGAGAAGAGAAGTGATCTTATATCCTTTGCACGAACACTTGACATGTACAGCACAGTCATTTCTGATAGACAGTATCCCTGTGATAATGGCATCAGGGGATATGGTCGTCAGTAACGGCAGGGAATGCCTCATATTTAAGAAGAGGTTCACCTTCTAAATCGGAGAGAGTTTCACACATTATTTCCAAAACTGACGTCAAACTCGATTATGTATCGAAGTTATTGTGATTGGTATTAAATGAAATCAAGTAATTATTTCCACTATGCATTGTGTACTTGTTTGCTGTCAGTGTGACTTACATGCTTAGCATGGTAGAAACAACTTCATGTGCATTAAACTTTAAAGTATCTCCCATTTATGCCCGTACATTGTCCAGTCCTGCCCGCACATTCAACTCGATTCATTTAAATTTTGCCAAGCGTGGGAACTGTACACCGCGAGTAACTATAGTCGTTTGAGCGCACTGTGCATTGTGCTTTACAACCCGCGCGCATGGTGTTCGCAAGATGGATCCGCGCGTCTGATTTACTAATCCGAACTACCTTTAAAGGAATACAAAATACAAATCTTGCTCGTGCTATTGGGCTTATAGAAATGATGGGAAATGATGGAAAATAGATGGGACAAACATCATACAAGTGATAATTGTTTCAGAATACGTAAATATTAAGAGTGAGGCGCCGCACAGTGGGCCAGAACCGTTTCAAAGTGTGCGAAATTCATTACTCATTGAAGAAGGTTAATGAAGTTCCAGTTTACAGGAACTGAGGGGTTTTCAGACCCATATAATTCGATGGGAGTATTTTCAAATCCGTGTGACGTCATCAAAATACTGTTTTCTGGTTGGACAAGGCAAATATTCATTGTAACACATAGACAGATTCAGATTACACTGATTAGTGCAACTTATAAGGGGTTTCTGGACCTAAGAAACACAGTTGGAGCATTTTAAAATGTCTCGGACGTCATCAAAATACTGTTTTCTGATTGGACAAGGCAAATATTCATTGTAACACATAGACAGATTCAGAGTACACTGATTAGTGGAACGTATAAGGGGTTTCTGGACCTATAAAGCACAATTGGATCATTTTCAAATTTCACTGACGTCATTTAAATACTGTTTTCTGATTGGACAAGGGATATATTAATTGTAACTTATAGACAGATTCAAATTACACTGATTAGTGTAATTTATAAGGGTTTCTGGACCTAAGAAACACAGTTAGAGCATTTCAAAATTTCTCTGACGTCATCAAAATACTGTTTTCTGATTGGACAAGGAAATTTGTCACTGTAACACATAGGCAGTTATATATAGCACTGATTAGTGGAAGTTTTCGGGACCTATGGAACACTATTGGAGCATTTTCAAATTTGTATGACGTCATTAAAATACTGTTTTATCTCCCTCTCTCCCCCGCTATCTTGAATTTCTCTTTCTGTAATTTTCCTTCCATTTGTGAGCTCTCTTCTCGACTGACTACTTTTATACAATCCATATGCTTGTCCCATCATCTTATACAAAATGTCAGAGCTAGCTCTTGTATGGTTTATATCGACAATAACATGAATAAAACAAAGCATGATATACGCCATCTATGTATATTTGTTCTCTTCCCTGCTTTACTTGTATATTTTTTTAAAATCGTTTTTCAGCTTTCATATTAAGCTGTTGTTCAATAATACCTTCTCTGTACAGCAGCCTATTTGTAATGACGAATCTTTATAATGTTACTTTAAAAGCTCTTGTAAGGTTTGCATCGAAAATAAGATGAATACAACAACCAATGATAGATGTAATGTATGTATACTGGGTACCTTGATACTGCTTCACTTTTATAATTTTATATTGTTTTTTAGTTTTCATTTTCAGCAGTTTTGTAATGATACTTTTTTTTTGATAACTTCTCAGTCGCTCTATTAGTTTTTATATTGTGTCGATCACTTGTTGAGACATCACTTCTCGTATTATAATGCACACAATAACTATATTAATAATTGAGTTACCGCACAACTATAATACGAATGCGATTAATTGTGTTTGTACTATATTTCCATACCACTTTACCTGTGTATAATTTATGTTTGTTTGACTGAATTATCGAGTTTTAATACGACAATAGTGTAAAAAGTTGGTCTGCGTTGGTGTAGTTAAAAAAAATACAGTAAGGAAACATAATTGTCAAATTGTAAGCCCCCTTAATCAAACATGATCCAAACAAGATTATGATCAACATGATCCAACAATATCATTTTAGATAAATTCCAAAGTTCTGTAAATACGTTTTATTACGGTATTTTCTGAACGTTTTGTGTTCAATGTGTTAGATAGTTGTTTTGAATACAAATCAATGATAAGTTGGAAGATGTATTATGCATTCCATCTTTGCTCTATGTTTATACTGCTTCATCTGAACGATATTGTATATTTAACAGTAACATCCATCCATTATTAGCGATGGTCCATTGGCTTTTGTTATATCGCTTTTTATGATGATATTTGCATAAAATATTACACACTTTATAACGCAAATAGGTGTTAGCATAAATTTATAGTACGCCTAATGTTTGTGAGGTCTCTTTTTGTACTAAAAGTTCTATACTAGTGCTTCAATCCTCGCGTTCGGATATAGCCGCGAAATCCCCAGATGTTAAATTTGTAGGTTCTTTTGCGATAATGGATACGTATTTTATATCGTTAATATCATTCGTTTCCATACACCTTCAATACTTTAACAGTTGGATGGATCATTTTTTTTTCTCTCCATATTTCTTCGATTTATCATTATTTTACTGATTATGTTGTTAATGTTATATTGTGTAGGCTACATCTTATCAGTACTGGACGTAAATATGTTGTGATGAATAGAATTGGAAAAAAAGACAGTTTTAACAGCAAATTTGGATTAAGGGATCTAGTAATATTGTCATAATCCTCAAAAACCAATCAGCCTTCTAGCGGTTCCCTCATTTAGTGTTGTATCAGCAATAGAAGCCTAGATCAAGATTCGGAATTTTCCTTTCATTAAAAGATATTTACGATTGAAGCGTTCACATAAACTATCCACGGGAAAGTTGTAACCATTTACTATATTAGTGCAATGAGTTAGTTTATATAAGTTATTTGCATGTTTGCTCATTACTCGGACATATAACGTGTATTTAATTTAAAATGTTCACACTTTATTCAGTGAAATATCAGGATCCAACAGTATACCAGGGATATGGGAGTTTCCATTCATCACTTTCTATGTATGCCAATAAACTTTCTAGCTCCGTTTTTTTTAGAGACATTACCTATGAACATTTCAAACTTTACATTATATTCGTGATATTGGTATAGAAATTATGAACACAAATGTTGTAATTGATAATGTGAAAAACATAACTACAGCTAAGTTTGAATGTGTTATACTCAATTAAGACTGATATAAATATACCTACAAATATGTATATTTTGTTTGTTATGGTGTCTTATTTCAGGTTGTGTATATTATTTGCGTAGTTAGTTGTATGTTTGCATGTATTAGGCAACATAAATGATGTATGAATCAAATGTGACAATGTACACACATACGAATTGATGTGACTTACTGGAGAGACCGATCACACACTACACGATCAGAAAACCGATCCGACGAACAACTGTATCTGTACTAAAGCAAGGACATGTGTTTTTGGAAGCATGAAGTATAGTTTCACATCCAAAAATATGTCAGTCGGATCGTGTAGTGTGCTATCATAATTATGAGATTTACACGCTATATAATTTCAAGAACGTACTTACAAACGTGAGTGATTGTGCATGCATTATGGGTATGTTACATGTTGTTTAAAGGACCTAAAGAGTACAACGTACTTTGACACTTATTCCATAGTTCATGACTTGAAAACATAAGTCTGCCGAGGAAGAAATCCATGAAAATAAACACAGTAGTGATTTAAGACTATTTTTTCTGATGCCAAATCTCACTTAGCAGCCAATTTACGCCCCACCAACATTTAGGGTCCGGAATCGGCAGCGTAATCGACATGTGATTGACATTTCATTGGCTTACGTCATGACGCGTCATCTACAGAATATAGTTCATTAGTCCGTTCTTTAGTATGGACGTCACATTTTGGCGATTTAAAAGGGGCGTTCCCAGGACAATTAGATATTTACTAATTACCCCAAAAATTAACTGATTTCATGAGAAATGAGCTGCCAAATTCTTTTTCTTCGGAAAAATTACATATAGAGAGCCGAAATTAGGCCATCTATAGACGCTGTATAGTTCCTTTTAAAATGAGGAATGTCTTATAGCTTGAGAGTGCAGACTTTAGCATGTTAAAATACAGTACGGTCTAAAACCTACACTCTGTTTACCAACTTCCATATGTCTCCGTTGTGTTCCCCACGCAACTGGCTTTGCTATTTCAAAGCGACCAAAAATTCCCTCAACTGTTGCAATGTGTTCTTGTACAAATATTACAGTAAGCGAGCGTAAAACTCGGGGATCCTTTTTTTAGAGGAGGGTGTGTTGGGGTCGTTAGTAACCAAGCATTTCTCCTCTTCTCTTCACCTATATGTAGGTTTTACTTCAAAAAGGTAAATATTCTTTTAAAGTTTTTAGTTATAATCTAAGATATTTGATCGTTGGAGAATGCGTTTGTGTGTGTGTGTGGTGTGTGTGCGTGGTTGTGTGTGTGTGTGTGTGTGTGTGTGTGTGTATACGTATGCGTATGTGTTGAGGGGGGGGGGGGGGGTAGGGTGGTATCTCCTCTAGTCTCCGGTTGACTACCCCCTATGGAATTATGGTGAGTTATCTGCCAGTAGTTTGAATCAAACGTCACTGTGCAATGATTCCCACGTCATTTGTTGTAGGTGGATTGGGTTCAATGAATCTGAAGGAACCAGTGACACATCATCATTTTAGGCAGTGCGTATCATAATATACAATGCATTAACCGGACTTGGCAAACTTCGAGATATGACTACTTTACTCACTTACAATGTACGCCCGTGTACATTATTTGGGTAATAAAGGGACACCAACAGTAACCTGTTTTAAATGCGAAGTAGATGTGGCGTATCCGCTGTCTATCCACAGTGGGAGCGGTAAAGGTCCAGGAAGGTTTCCGAATGAGGGGGCATCTTGTGTAAAACATAACTTGTGTGCTATCTATTTATGTTTAACATTTTGGACTTACAGACAGGGCAAAGCTCAGAGATCCAACACGTTAAAATCGAGCAAAAAATGTTCTCGTCTTCCCAACCCCCCCCCCCCCCCCCCCTCCCCAGCTTCGCCACACACTACCATTGAAAGATGCCAAATCTGATTACGTGCAGTTCTTGGCGTAGGATAATTACTACCTGCTATAATTTACATTTGTATCGATCAATGCATGTTCGAGAGCGTGTATTCGAAATTCTCTGGATCGGACAGAGCGTTGGTGTCTTCATGTTTAAGTTTACTAGGTAGGTATATTATTGAAATGCTATTTTTAAAATTTAAGATTCAATAAGGAAATACGGCATAAAATAGCGAGGGATTATACAATTGAATTGAATGCAAACAAATGCGATTCATTTGTTTGAAAGTATACACTAAATCCGGGGTTTGTCTACATAACTTGACCAAAACTTAAACATAAAACAGTAAGACGCGATGAGAGAATCAACACATCGTTACTCACTTTACGGGCGGATTTATAAACGTCCCTAAATTATGGAAGTAAATGTATTGAATTGAATGAGGGTCGTCGTTGGTAATAAATGGAGGTGTAGTGAATCCCATTGGTATATAATGTACTGCAAAGTTCAAATAATGTAAATTTTCTTTCTACCTTATACAAAAACAGGAACGCCACAGCCATCTAATCAACATGGCGTCAGGATTTAGCGGTGATCAAGAAGGGAGGTGTGAGGGTCAGGGGTGTCAGTCCGCTAGCGGTCTGGAGTACTACGTGAAGGAGAAGAAGACATTCTGTGAAGACTGCGCCACCAAGACCGGCAACGCAAGGAAAGTAAAGAAGGATGAACTTGCACTGTTCTGTGAGAAGCACGACAAGCTAATTGAGCTGTACTGTCAACACGACGAGGTAGCTTTGTGTCATACATGCGCAATTAAAGATCATCAGAAACCGTGTCAGCTGGAGGATATTCATGTAGTTCTCGCAAGTAAGAGAGGCCAACTTTTGAACATGAAAGTCACACTACATGAGAAACAGCTGCTTTGGAAAGGGTATGGTAATACATTATGTGAGTGTATGCAAGGGTCTGAAGCGCACATTAAGGCAGTAGAGAGGGATGTTAATACTGTCATGGATGATGAGCTGGCACGATACGGGGATAATGAAAAACATGCTGCAAAACTGATCAATGACGAGGCCGATAAGAAAATACGGACGATAACGGAAGAAATCAACAAGAAGAGAGAAGCGAGTCTAAAGCAATGTCACGAGGAGGCGGAGAAACATCGACAACCTATCGAGATCAGACGACGCGAGTTGCTTGCCGACGTCACATCAATAACCAACAAGACTCAGACCAAGATAGATGAATTACAGCGTGATACGAGCGATGTCATGCAACGCGTGGATGACGCAGCAGCGAGAGTGGAAATACTCCTTGAGGATGATAAGGAACTTCTGAGTGGCGCACAACAGCTGATCACATCACTCACTGACACTCTCGGGAAGAAGGCCGATGAGGACGTGGTACAGCGCATCACACGCACAGTGAGAGGTGTGCGCTTCATCGAGGGTAAGGGGAATGAGAAGTACAATGGTAGACTAGGGGGTTATGAAGGAAAATGGAAGCGTAGCTGGCCAGTAGAAATGCCGGGTGATATTAAGGATGAATATATTGTGGGATGTACGAGTAACGATGACATTATTATATCAGACTATGCTGGTGTCCACACAACCTGCTTAAATGTTAAGCACAGAACATCCCATAGAGTGCTCAAGAGTGATGGTAAGACATGTATAATTGTATCCTGCGCTCTACTGGATGAGTACACGATAGTGTGCGGTAAATACATGGTTAACTGTACTGATGACAGCTTGCCTGGCTGCATCAGCCTGTATAGCAGGCAGTGGGAGCTGATCAGAGATATCACGTTACCAAGGAACGGGTCACATAATTACGCATGTGTGAATGCAGCTGCTGGCCACGATGGGATGATCATAGCTGCTGAGAGCGGCCAGAAATGCTTATACGTCATCAACCCCAGTGATGGCTGCATTGTCAACACGATCAGGTGTGAAGAGAAAATAGGGCGGATGCGCGGTGTACTCGCAACCGGAGAGATCATCGCGAATCCTTGTCCATTGAGAAACAAGCTTCTCATCATAGACAGGCAGGGAGCACAGAGGGAAATCACGCACAGCGAGCAGCTCCTAACTTGGGTCATCGATCCCCTGACGGATGACATGTACGTGGTGCACTGGGATTGGGGACGTAGGATGACTGTGATTGATCAGATGTCCGTGGAGGGTGATCTGGAGAGAAAAGAAGTGATCTCATTCCCTATGCAAATAGGATGTGCAAATGATGTTCAGCGAATTTTAGTAAGCAGTAGCCCTGTGATAACGGCATCAGGGGATATGGTCGTCTGTAATGGCAGGAAATGCCACTTATTCATTACGTTTCACTAAGTTAGCCGTGATCTCCACCACGGTGGAAATCAACTCAACCATTTTAATAGCTTTCGTCAACATTCCATGCCCTGTTAACTGCCCCCCGAAACCTAGTGGTATTATAGAGATAATCTCCTCCGGTTACACGCTAGCCTATCCGATAGGCGTCTGAGCTTTCTGGCAAGTACTAATCGCGTTATGGAGACGAAAAACCGGTGATCTCGAACCCGATGCGCGCAGCGCATCCGCCTATCATCAGTCATTTACTCATCATTATTCATATATGTTTATTGTATGTATGACGTGAGGTAACAGAGTCGCTTGTACCGACCTCAATTTATGGCCTAAACTTTAACCCATTCCCTTCATGATTCTGAAATCGCCATAAACTTTGCACTCAGACCAACCAGTTCCCGTAGTCAGAGATAAATTGTGAGAGAGAGAGAGAGAGAGAGGAATGTTGTATCTGTCGCACAAGGAAAATCGTATCCGTTACACAAAAGCCCATAGAAGCGCGTGTAAAGTTGGTATCGGTCACTCAAAACCTGAATGTGCGACGGATACAAGTGTATCCGTTGCACAATTATGACGTAGGATGCCGAGTGTGCAAAATTCAAGAACTGCGATATCACTGCACCGTATCCTCGGAAGCTGAGCGCTGCCAAAATCTGTATTACAGCAGTGAAAAGGTAAGAATTTGCTTTGATTCGAAAGTTTCACCAAATATACTTAATTTGAATTATTTTGCTGACGTCATTAGTGAACATTGAGCGAAGTTTATTTAAAGAATGAGTGAGTTTTAACTTATATCGACCGTTGTTTCCTCGTTGTCCTAGGCTATCGTCTAGACGGTAGACCAGTCCCATACATGCACTATTTTGTTAGTTATATATTGGACAACATTTTGGGTCAATTCAAATTGCACTTCACTCGCACTTCACTTGCGTTTTATAAAGACCATTTGACTTGTCAAACTTTTAAAGGTATTACTTATGAATTAAACTAAATAGTCTGGTGTGCACGAAACTTATCAAGCCTCTTTAAGACTTTATGGCTTTTAATTGTGCACCCCTTTTCGGAAATCATTAATTGATATATTTTTTATTTTTTTATTTCTTGAATGGTTCATATTGTAAATCTCGCTTTCATTTCTCTTTTTCTATGTGTGTGTGTTATTTGTGTATGCCGTTCATATAAAATGTTGTGATGCTTTTGTAATAAGCTGTTTAATGTTTTTTTTTTTTATTGTATATGAATCCTTGAAATCATGTATTTTTAAACTTGAATTTGAATCGGAATAAATGCTCAAATGAACCAACGTACGAAACCACAAATCACTGGCAGTGGCCAGTGGCACTGCATCAGCCATTAGGCATTACATCGACAAATCTTCTCTTTCATGGCCTTGTTGACATTAATTATTGTCATTTTCACTATCATGTCGGCATTCTGGCATAGATTGCCGACCGTGAAAATGACAAAAATAATTTTGTACTAATTCAATCAATTAGGTCTCAAATTTTGGTGATTTCTAGAGGCTATGTGGAGAGTTTTAATTACTTTATTATTTGTATTTATTTATTTATCTATTTATTTATTTATTTATATTTGCACATGTGCCGGACTCGGACATGCCGGACTCGGACTCGGACATGCCGGACTCGGACATGCCGGACTCGGACATGCCGGACTCGGACTCGGACATGCCGGACTCGGACTCGGACATGCCGGACTCGGACTCGGACATGCCGGACTCGGACTCGGACATGCCGGACTCGGACTCGGACTCGGACTCGGAAGGCCGGACTCGGACTTGGACTCGGACTCGGACTGACTGGACTCGGACACATCACTGCTTAGCAGCCAGTTTACGCCCCACCCACATTTAGGGTCCGGAATCGACAGCTTGATGGACATGTGATTGACAATTCATTGGCTTACGTCATGACGCGTCATCTACAGAATTTAATTCATTAATCCGTTCTTTAGATGGCGTCACATTTTGGCGATTTAAAAGGGGCGTTCCCAGGACAATTAGATATTTAATAATTACCCCAAAATTGATTGATTTTATGAGAAATGACTGCCAAAATCTATTTCTTCGGGAAAAATTACATATAGAGAGCCGAATTGTGAAAATTAGGCCATCTAGACGCCCTAGTTCCTTTAAGTTTATTTGCAGCAGGGGGAAGAGGTTCAACTCCACATAATGCTATTATAATGTAGCTATGTGTGTCAGTGGGCGGGCAGAACAAAATATGCATTTCCACGATGCGATTCTTTACCGTAGTTATTAGTTAACTATAATCAGCGATGGGCTACTGGCTGGAATTTTGTCAAAAGAGGGCTACGCCATGTAGAGTTGAATAAATCGGACCCACGCCATTTTGGATGATCGACGTAGAAAGTGATATGACAATATTATTAGGGGTCGAGCACACATTATGTATTTTACTTTGATTTTGTTTGTTTACAGGTTTGTTTGAAGACCAGGATCTTGAAATATACTTCCCAAACCCATCATGGGGAAATGCAACCCATTCATTTACCCATAACCCCAATTTTGCTTGTTTAAGCACAGACTGGCATGGATTCAACACGTATTGATTATTTACTTTTGCATTAATTGCAGGCATACGTAAGAGGCCCAGCTTGTGCAAGCAGACTGGTAGTCTCTAGCACCCGACAGTGAGAGCAATGGAGGTCAAGCAGCTTAGACTGTGCAGCATAATCATCCGCATAAGAGGAAGATCATGAAAGGTAGTGTATATTCAGTATTAAAATATTCCATGAACCACTAAGGCACATGTAGGTGTCAGGCTTGTTTCCTTTGTATCATGATTTATTAATATTCCTTTTGATTTTTGAAAAAATAATTACCTGTAGGCCTACCAAATGGTTATTTGAAGGAACAAAATTTTAATTTAACAAATTTACATATATCCTATTTAATTTCAGGGTCATGCATATGACTATCGGCATGCAAACATAAAACAAATCCTGCATTTTCTGTAGCCAGTCATCTTGTAGTGTATTGAATCAATGATTTTGTTCATATAGTGAACAAATAGGGGAACAAATCAGGGTGGTTCAACCCTCATTTTAAAAGAGCCCCCCAAAATTTGTTTAGTGTTCAGCACTAATCATAATTAAAGAAGACTTTTTCATGAAGGCGAGCTTGAAAAGTATCCACTGAACAAAATTTAAGTACATGCAGTTTATTTTTATGCCTCCACAACAAAGTGGCCAGATCGAGGCATTATGTGTTTGGAGTGTCCATCCATCTATACTTCCCTTCTATGATCGTGATCTAAAAGAGGGATTTCAGTTTTGATAGAGACCGAGCTACAAAATATAATTTTTTTGTGAGATAATGAAAAACTGAGTGTCAAATCTGAAAGATCATAAAAATTTAATGACAGAATAAACTTTATTTGATTAAAATTGGTTCAGAAATGGCTAAAATATCCAAAAATATATCCGATCTGAATAAATAATTCTAGTCATTATTCCTCATTCTGTTCCACTGTCTCTGTGCAAATGTTCAAATAATGAAGCTTTCTATTTTTGTTAAATGCTAAATTAAACACTTTGCTCATTCCGTGTTCATTTGTATCTCCTCTAGATTTAAATGACGTCTCGTTGTTGTTGGATCATTGTGATGGATGTCTTGTTGGGTCAGGTCCTCAACTGTGCAGATACAAAGAGCCTCACTCCCAAGATATGGTTCGTTGGCTGGATATCTTTCTAGATATAACCGCAGTCTTCATAACCCCGTCTTGTCCATATGGTGAGTACCGTTAACCGGGGTGAAATTGGCAGCCGGGGTGACTTTTGCCACTTTTTGAGATGGATGTATTTTTTTTATCAAGCATCACTTTTTATAACAAATGTCTTATTATTTGAAATGTATTCCTATAGGGTAATGTATAGAATAAAAGATTAGTTCTAAAGAGTGAGACTTGATGAAAATACTTCCTTCTCAAAAAGTGGCCAAAGTCACCCCGGTTTACGGTATGTAACATGTAATTCAAACTCATATAAATGCTTAAAGGCAATGTAAAAGAAAGCCCCCATAGGCCAATTAATGGTTCGCAGCAGCTTGATATTTTAGAGAGCCCTTGAATAATTGATGCACGTCTTCTGCAAAAGGTACTGGTGCACAAGTATCCTGAAGGGTTGAACTCCATTTCCATTGATCATCCGAACTACATTATTGGGTTGACCATTCCAGACAGTGACTGCTGTATGGATAAAACTCCTGCCAGTTCGGTGGGTTCTGGAGGTGGGTTCTGTTAGAGCTTGACTCTTGACGGCATTGACATACCAGTGCAATTTGTTTGTTTTAATGTGTGTGTTTTTTTGTGACCTTGAACGTCACAACTCCAGATTATAGGAAAACAATTGTTTTGGTTTAAGGACAACTTATTGTGATTTGTATCTGAATCAGAGAACGTTGATTATTTTTGTTAAAAAATGGCCAAGGGCGCCCACAAATATCAATGTCATCCGAATTGGCTAGAACCCTTGGAAAATAATCAGTATGTTTTGACAAACACCGAGTGTGAATATTAACTGAATTAAAGAATGTATTTTCTAGGCCAAAATATCGACATTTAACCTTTGACATCAGGGTCCCGTTGCAAAAAGAGATGAAATCGATTGCAAAGTTGCAATTAATTGCAAGTCAGAAAATTTGCGCATTTGAACTAATCAGATGTGCGCATTTGGTCACATCATATTACAATTAATTGCAACTTTGTGATCAATTGCATCTCTTTCTGCAACGGGGCCCTGGACTCCAGATTGTATGAAAACAATTGTTTTGTTTTGAGGAATACTTGTGTGAGTTTTACCTGTTTGAGAAGACTAACAAATCTATTTTGTCTGATTTGCTAAAAGTTTCCATAGATTTTTATGAAAGTCTGCTGGGCCTCTAACTCATTACATTCAATTGTTCAAGATCGTTAGCTTATTAATGATTTGTGTGCATCAAATTGGTTGAGAATATTTCATACAGGTTCTATATGACATGTGTTTATTCAGCCTTAGCGTTGTTATGACTATTTCCATCTAGTAACTATGGATTTTAAAATATAATATTGATTATTGTTATTTTTCATTTCTTCCTGTAACATTCAGTGTGATCAAGACGCCTTTTTGGTAAGAATCAAGAGGGCAGTGGAGGGTAAAATCCATCATCTGCACCTGTCCGAGCACCCCAAGTCCTATTTCAAGCCTGTTCTGCTCTACAAGGAAAAGGCTCATGGAGTGGTAAGTTTTTTCTTTTGTGTTTGTGTGAATATCATATAAACCAGATCAAGGACTTCATTCCAGTTTGTAGGCTAATAAAATCCTAACTATTCAGGCTCATTTTAATAATTTACTACACAAATACTCAATATCCCTGACCGTTCAGGTATTTGATTTCCCCCCTCAAATTCAAGCATTAGACCATGTCCAAGAACTCTGTATCCAGCATCAAGAACTCAATTTTAATTGCAGAATCAAAGGCTCAAATGTTGAAAAGGGGAAAAGAAAAACTATTTGTGACATATCCTTAATACCTGTCTATGAATAAGATTTACTTTATAAAGGAGACCATCATGAAAGTACAACACTAGCTGTTAAAGCGTAGTTGTATTAGTGCCATTTTTAATCAGTATAGATATCCAAGATCTTACAATGGGTCAAAATTGAGTCAATCAAAAATCAAAACTGATCACCAGAACTTACAGAACTGAACAGGGCCTTAAAATTCCCAATACTGCAATTTACTATTAAGGGGGATTGCTAGTTTAGCAAAAATGGTATTCAATATGTTCCTCCCAAAATTATGTATCTCTACTAGATGTTGCTTTATCTGCAAGGTTGATCATCAGGTTCAACTTGTTGGATATAAAGGGATCTAGTAACATTTCAAAATCCCAATATCTTAGAACTCTAGAGCAGTTCTCTCATACCTTGCTGTATTTGTATTTTTTAATTTTTTTTAATTTCCCTTTTGGTAAATTAAAAAGATATTTACTATTGAAGTGTTCAGATGTTTTTACTTTCCTCTGGATAGTCATAGCCATGTACAAAGTAAGAGCAATGACTAATGAATATCACTTTGCATTTCTTCTCATTACTAGGCGAAATAATTAACACCCATATAATGGGAAATTTTCACTTAGTGGACATATATCATATCATATCAATGCACATTATATCAAACGTTGAACACTTTTTGCAACAAGGTTATTGTAGATCCCTTTATTTAATTTATTTTTCTTTCTTCCTTTTAGATAATGCATCCCGTACTCTCTGTCCTTGTATGGTGTTCAATTGAAGAGTCTCTGATGTCCATGGCAACAGGGTGTCCCTTTGGTGACCGTGGTGATGGTTCCCCACCAAAATCAGTGGTTTCCATACTTTGAACGCTTTGGAAGGACTGGAGGTAGACCAACCATTTGCATGTTTGCTCACTGTTACTGATAAGGCTTCTCGACACTAGCACTTTCCCTGTTGCCCGGGGCAAGTACAAATTGATCTGGGGCAAGTATAATTTTGTAAATGCATAGTTTGGTTGCCCGATCGGGCAACTAAATTATTGATCTACTATGAGAGAATAATGAAATTCTTTAGGTCCTAAATCTCATAGATCTAGAAGTAAGCAGGCAACTAAATTTTCTGTTTGGGCAAGTCAAATGTGAAAATCCATGATTTCGCTTGTCCGAACGGGCCAGTAGAGAAAACAGTTAGTGTGGAGCCTTGGATAAGGATATGGTAACGCATGAAACTTTATCCGAGTGTCGCTGATAAATGAAAGCAAGTTACATGACCACCGTCAAAGCAGCATACTGAACAGTGGTTATGTAACCTGCTATTGTAATGAGTACATGCTCAGATCACATTTCATGCAGGACGTTTTGAAAACTTGGCAACCACCTGTGGCTAGTCAAAACATGTTAGTCGTCTCAAAGGATTGATTATTTCCATCATTTGTGCTACCCAAGAGGAAACATGCGACAAGAAGTAATTATCATAATTACTAAATGTGAATGAATAGTTACTATTTGAATGTCCTTTCAATTATTTTCTGCTTCGTTCTCACTTAAAACTGAGTCATGTTTTAAAATCTTATTCTGATCTCGTCATTTTGATTACAAATTGAAGGTTACTGTTAGTTTATACTTCATTTGTGGGCTAAGTAAGGGTAAGGATTATGTTAGCCACAGTAGTTTATCTCAAGTTTATGGTGATGTGTTTGTATAATGCATTTTGTGTTATCACATGTTTATAAAGGGGAAAACCCTTCAGGCTGTTGGAGACTGGAAATATCTCCATTACTGGCCTTCAAAAGCCATGCGCATGTGTACGTCATTTCTATAAGTTTGTTCATATTTTGGGGGTTTTGTTCACCTCGTAATTTGTTATTTTTCCTTTTTTTCTTGAGTTGCAGTGAACCATGTGATTGGTCTTCTGGACATGGGCGTATAGACTTACGTAATACCTTTACATCAGGGGGATGAATGAATAGATCATCTCCCCCCTGTTGAATTGGTATCAATGACAGATCTACGCCCATGCTTCTGGAGTCCCCTGTAAACTCTGGTGGGCTATTGTTCACACTTGCATTATATAAACATTTTTTTTTAAAGAACAATAAAACCCAAGCAAAGTGTTGCTTCCATAGTCTTAAAAAGATTAGGAGGAATAATCTCTGAAAGTTTGAGCACAATCAGTCAAGAAATAAGAAAACTATGGCTCTTTGAAAATATCCATTTATTTATTTAGTGACTCAAATTGGCAACGCAGTCTGGCAAAGTTGTGGACTACTTTTTGTGCACAAAATTTAAATTTTGTTCAATTTTTACAAAATATATTTTTACCCTTCGTTTGAGTTCAACATATGTTTTGTAGAATACATTTATACACCACATATCATGAATTTGGGGAGTGGAAAAGTGTGACTACGAAGAAAACTGTAAAAATGGGAACATTTGTGTACAAAACATATAAGTAGTAAGTCCACATACTTATCAGAGTGCGTTGCCAATGTTTACCATAGGAATAAATAGGCATCTTCAAAGAGCCATAGTTTTCTTGTTTATGGCCCGATTATGCTCTTACTTTCAGAGATTATCCATCTGTCCAAGTCTATGAAAGCAACAGTTTGATTAGGCTTCATTATGTCTCAGGTTGTCCATCACATTTTCGTTCTTGTGATATCTGGAAAAACGATTGACAGATTAATTCTAAGCTTTGTATGATTGTAGATATTTGGGAGAAAATGATCTGATTATATTTTTGGGTCATGGCTCATTGAATATCCCCAAATTACTATTAATCACAATATGTCAACAACCGGTTGAAAATTGTTAATCCTACTTGGTACCTGAATGTATCTTGAGCCAATGTAGCTATCAGATTTTGGGGACATGGGGTCAATGGTCAAAGTTCATAGGGCTTATATATGCAAAAATAACCTGTAACTGTAATATCTTGAAGACCTGTTGACATAACCATTCAAAATTGAATTGAAATAATCAAGTCGGGTTTCAGTAAAAGTTAAGTTGGGTTTCACATACAAAATGTGCGATGGAAGAGCCATACCCAGTTAAACATTATTTGTCATTGTTTGAATGAATTACTTACCATGAAATTATGTTTTACCCCAGTCTATGATTTGGGGGCGAACTGTGTTGTCTAGCCATGTTGCTACTGGTTTCGTGATTATTTTAAAATAAAGAATAAAGGTGACCGATAAGAATATGATGTACAAATCTAAATCTTGCAATATCTTTACTATATTTCAATTAAAAGAATGTATTGAATGTATTACAATGATTTACAATATTGTTCATAGCACTTGGGGTCTTGATTTAATTCCAATAATTACAAAATTAATATGTTTACCCTTCGTTTGAGTTTAACATATGTTTTGTAGAATACATTTATACACCACATATCATGAGTTTGGGGAATGGAAAAGTGCGACTACGAAGAAAACTGTAAAAATTGGGAAATTTGTGTACAAAACATATAAGTGTACAAAACATATAAGTAGTAAGTCCACATACTTATCAGAGTGCGTTGCCAATGTTTCCCATAGGAATAAATAGCACTTGGGGTCATAATGTGTTTTTTTTTTGGTTCATCCATCTTCAAATAGTTTTAACATGTACATGCAATGAACCCCCTTAACATTGTGAACGAAATGTGATTTTGATATTGTGATAATTTTGTATATCGTTAACATTGAGTAAAATAAATTAATAGAACAGAACATGAGGAACATGTCTTTATCCAACCAATGTGTGTGTATATATATAATGTAAATTAGTTTACTCCATAATAACTATTGATCATTAAAATATGATCTATTTGATAGACAGAATATGTATATATCACATACAGAGGTAATTTCATACCATGTCTGGCTGATAAAGTGATCAATTAACTTTGTCAAATTTAACAAAAAGGAACTTCCACATTTCATGTTTACTTTGTTAATATATGGCTTAAATGAAATAAAAAAAAGTGAAATGGATTTTGATAGGTAGTTATGGGGATAAAATATGATTGAATTGCAAAGCATTCAGGAATGCCCTTTGAGTGTAATACCATCATGCATAGCATGCATTTGAATCCATAAAAGCAACTTGGTCTAACAAATCAATTATTCATCTGCATGTGTCCTGTATGTAGTTCATTCTTTTTAATTTTCAATCAATATTGATTTAATTCCAATAATTACAAAATTAATTATAGGAAGTTATATTAAAACACAGGACAAGGGATTCAAGCAAAAATATAAAATACAAATACAGTGGAACCTCATTATAACAAGGTCCTTGGGACCATGAAAAGTACCTTGTTTTATCAGGTGTCTCATTATATCGGCTTATGCCGAAAGGGTGGGTAGCGTCGCTACGAATGGTTGCGTTCCAGTCAACGCGACGCGACGCCCCCAACGCACCCTTTCGGCAAAACCGGGGGGCTTTGGACGAATAGTCGCGTTCCAGTCAACGCTACCCACCCTTTCGGCATATAAGCCCATTATATTGGGGTAAATAGAACAAACCAAAACAAAGAGCTGGGACCAGCTTAAATTACCTTGTTGATTGAAGGTTTTGTGATATCAGAGCTCTTTATAACGAGATTCCATTGTATAACATTACAAAGGGTGACTATAACAGTGTGCTTGCTTGTGAGTGCATTTGCATATGTGCAACATGGTAAATTAAATCTATGGAAGGGTGAGTGTGTCTGATTGCAATATTGACAGTGTATGGTGTCAGTGCTTTGTTTCCAGTGTGTTTACATGATACTATGGGTGCTTGGACTGCATGTTGTTTGGAGCCTGGTGTAGAATAGGTGGTGGTTTATTTGTGAGCAGTGAATAAATGTTGGTGGTTTCACCCTACATCAACAGTAGTCTCGGCTCAATTATGTAGCTTTTTACAAGGATCATTTTCCTTGTAATAGGTGTACCAAATGAAATACTCTTTTAAATGGCTCTCCATTAGTGAAGACTACTGTTAATCAATACAACAACACATCTTCTTACCATGCTAATTACTATTTGAATAATAAACAAAACAATTTCCAACTTGATAATCTAAACTACATTTAATAATGACTAGCATCTAATGTATACATGTACAATATATACATGATAACAAAATATCTCATTCAAATTAAAGGATGTTGGAGTTTGAGTTACAATTACTACAAGACTACTATACATGTACATGGATTCAAGTATTAAACATCCATCATGATTTCTGTTATGAGTAAAAAGGACCTACCCTGAAGGAAATTAAACAAATAGAAGTGACAATATGTGCTCTCACTAATAGAGCCAGTTATAAATTATAAAAATCCATTTCACTTTTTTTTATTTCATTTAAGCCATATATTATACCAGGTTTCCGCTTTCCTTTGAATTGAGGGGTATATCATTACATAGCAATTAAAGTTAAAAATATGGTACTGAATATCATACTTATAGGTGTAAGTCTATTAGTATTTAGAGGGGATAAGTGCGGTAATGAGAGTGTCACTTTCTGAAGTACATAGTTAACATACCGTAAACCGGGGTGACTTTGGCACCTAGGGTGAATTTTTTCCACTTTTTGAAAAGGATATATTTCCAAGTCTCATTTTTTTTTTTACTAATGTCTGATTCTTTACATAACCCTATAAGAAATGTGTTCTAAAAAGTGAGGGTTGATGAAAAAACATTCATCTCAGAAAGTGGCAAGAGTCCGTACCCTGGCGGCCAAAGTCATCCCGGTTTACAGCATTTGTTTGATGGTTGATGATAATAATTAAAAAAAAGCAGTACCCATACAAATAGCATGGACATAATGGGCCAAAATACATTGTCATCCTAAATAAATTTCATAGTTTTTATTGTTAGAAAAAGTGGTTCATTTCAAATAATAAAGTTAAACAAATTTAAGAGGAAAAGTTGGGTTTGATAACTGCAAATATAGGGAAAATAATGTACACATGATACAATCATTTAGATAGAAAATTAATTGTCAATGCTGCCAGACTGGTTATAAATTCACAAAATTTGAATCAGGTGGCTTAGTCAAATTATCCTTGCCGGTTGGATGCAAGTGCCATTTTGGGCACGGGGCATTCTTAGTACCTACTGGATGATATAAGGGTAGGAGCCCCGAGTACAAATTTCATATCAGTGTGGAGATGATACGGGCATCATACTGGAGCCCCAACATTAAATATATATAAAGTAAAATCATACTGATCCATTGTTTGGCACTGGATAGGAGTCCATTGCAAAAATGTCATGTAAGTGTAGTGGCGCATCTTAGCGGAGCCCCAAAATTAAACTTTAAAATCAAACAGAATTGTTGAATTACAAGATTCACTTTTGCACATTCATTCCTTAGAACCTACTGAATGACTGGGGGGGGGGGGGGGCATTAATTGTGGCAGTGCCCCTAAATTAAATATGTAAAATCACATGGATTTGTCAACTACAAACTCCATTCTTACACAGGAATCCCTCAGGACCTCTGGATATTACGATGGGACAGGGCAACAGTCAGAAGGCAGTATACAGGTGGGGTATATACAGGGGTTGGCTTTCCTAGATCACGAATTTCAGCTAATTATTGTTTTCCAGGCCAGTGTATGACAAATACATGTACAGTAAGTTAGATGAACAACTTGCCCTTCCTCAACGTGTATGCCACCTTCTAGAGCTATTCTAACTTGTTAATTATTTAACTCAAACATATAAATAAACAACCAGTTGTATAATATAAATGAAAAAGAGCAAAGAAAAAGGGATTCCTCTGTGATTCTAACCAGAGACCTCCGGATTGCTAAACTAGCGCTATATAACGCCCAATCTATACATGGTGGCCCCCAAAAAACGGAACGGGGCACTTCCCAAAATATAGTAATAAATGTATTATGTCCATCGAATAGGGTGTCTTTTCAAATGAACAACGACACCAAGAACAGTCAATTTGGTCGTGTAGTTTTTGTTTTAGAGCGCTGTCAGTGACACCATGTCATGTTCTTTTTTTTGTCAATTTTGTAACAAGCCAGTGCTTGATACATCGCACGTATCGCCTTTCATAGCTGCGTTGACCGCGCGCCATTGTTAGTGTGCACTCCGCCGTGTGCCGAGAGAATATGCATGGTCGATGAATGGTATTACGGGCAGGGAGTGCATATTAACTGGTGCCGACTAGGTAAAAATTGGTACCTGACATGGTCTCACTCGCAGCGCCCTAAAACAAAAACCACACGACCAAAATTACTGTTCTTGGTATCGTTTTTCATTGGGAAAGACACCCTATCCGATGGACATAAACATGTCGGTACTTTATTTCGGGAAGTGCCCCGTTCCGGTTTTTTTGGGCCACCCTGTATAGAAAACCCTAGTTTGCTTGTGTGGTCAGAAGCTATTATAAGCCTGACATAAACCTGAATGATAGAAATCGATTTGGGGATATATGCGGGGGATTACTGAAGTCCAATTTGTTTGACAGCTCCTCTCCGGATTTTGTTAGGGGTAGGCATCAGATGTCCAATTAATTCCTTTCATTACTGTGTCAATGACAGCATCTGAGGAGAGATAAAAAACATAAATGTATATATCCTGGTATTGAAAGTAATTAATCAATGTATTGCACACGCAGTAAAATTCTTAATAATAAAACAAGAAGTGTATAATTTCTACTCTTCCTAGAGAGTGAATTACAATTCACGAGGTAAGATTAATAATGGTCCATTTCAACCTAGTCAATGAGATGAGAAATTACATATATATGTGATTTCACACCATAACTCTGGTGAATTCACTGCAAATTAAAAAATTCCAAAATGTCAAAGCATATATTATAAACATGAAATGTCTGAAGGACAAGTATAATTGTATGTATCATATAAAATAACATTGTAATAGTGTCTCTTTTAGAAATTACAGTTCAAAATCCTCTGTAAGGAGTAAACAAGACAATATAATCATTTAAAATCATTGCATATTATAATAATAACTAATATAGCGCAAATAACATTCAATTTAAACTGCAAATAAGCCTTCACGCCTTTGTTATCATAGTAACCTACAAAAGTACAAATGTCTATAGAGAAGGTTTACATTTAATACAATGATATTAGTACATATATTCATCTTGTAATTGTTCACATTTCTACAAACATTGGGATTTGGACAGAGTGTTACCAGGCCAGGTCAACCAGAACTATGATGGGATAATTTAGTGTAACATCGTTGTATCAATACCAATTGCCTAGCAACTAGCAAGTATCCGAGTGGACGTTTGATATGCCAACTACTGTATAGGGTTAGCAGCCTTTAATTTATATAGGCCTTGATCTGTTTCATTCACATAAAACTATGGCCCATTCAGCTCATGTATTACTCATCAATGAAGTCTCCCTAAGGAAGAAAACAGTGAATGAAAGTAATATAATGCAATTGACATGATTCAGCAATATCCTTTCTACTGACAAGGTTAAAACTGACTTGGAATATCTCAGTAAAATGTGCATACTGCATATGACTGGGCAGACCCTTCGAACAGATCACTCCAATATACCAAAACAAACATGAGATGAATAACAGAATCAAGAACCACATGAAGCAGCATTCCAAAGGAATCAACCAAAGCAAATAGCAAACATAGAGAGCTTCTGATTCAAACAAAATGAACACATTTCAACACCATGTATTTTCTGTATCAGTATATAATATCAGGTCAAATCAACCAGCTCACTTGAAAAATTTAAAGAAAATATTATAACTAATATATAAGTGGGAAATGTATGAAGGGCACATATATAAAGGATACAAATAGGTGGAGGTGGGAGTGGAAGTATTGTGGCACGATTGGATAATTGACTTCTAATCACGGGACCCAAGTTCAAACCCAATCGAGGGGGGGGGGGGGGGGAGCTGGATAAGGAGATATAAAGCAGTATTACCTCCTCGGTTTGAGGGTGATTAATTAAATATGAACAGAGAATGGGACTAGTGTCAGGAGTGGATTAAAACTAGTGGGCATCCCCCCATCACATGAGGGGGGGGGGGGGGGGGGCCTCGTAAAATACAGGCAGCTCTGCCTATCTACTTGGAACCCCCTCAAAGCATGAATAAAACCTAGGGGCACCGCCCATATATATGGAGCCCTCTCGGAGCATGATTTATGCTAAGGGGCATCCCCCATCACTTTGGGGGCCCTCTTAAAAGACTGAGGGCTCTGCCGATCTATTTGGAGCCCCCTCTGATCATACCCGAAGCTTGGGGGCACCGCCCTTCGCTTTATGGACCCTCTCAATAGACTGGGGGCGGGGGGGGGGGGGGGCTCCGTCCTTATGTTGGAGAGCCCCCTGAGAGCATGAATAAAACCTAGGGGGGCTCCGTCTTTATGACAATAATGCTGGTAACGATCATGGCGATGATGTTGATGATGGTAATGATAATGA
>JBAMJV010009116.1:0-13036 GCA_037951105.1 Echinarachnius parma | reverse complement strand
ATTATCTATCTATCTGCCTATCTATGTTTTCAGACAATAGCAGTGCTAACACGTGAGTGGGATTTAATCAATAGAATGCTGTGTATATGTGCGTATGTATTCGCTCATCTTGATTACGTAATGCATGCATCACGGTGTAAAATGCGACGCATACCGTAGTTGTTGATCGGAATACAACTAAAGCCAGCAATTTATTACAAACATTTTACCCCAGAAATCATATATTTATTGCGTCTCGCATGAATTTATAAGCACCATTAAATCGGCTCATTATTTGTTTTTTATTCAAGCTATCTATACAGGGATCATTTACATTTAGTCTTAAACATTGCCAGGCCAAATTGGCAGATTCTCTTTACAAAAGATGAACATTTAACCCTCATTTTCACGAAATATCGAACAGTTTCTCATGTCAATATGGGAAGATGTAAAACTGAGAAATGTAATTACGAAAAAATAATGACCATTTTGCATAGAATGAACACATACTTATCATGCTTATGATGAGTTGCAATATGTTACTAATTAGTATCTATGCATGTATATCAAATTACTGCTCTACATTATTCAACACATTATTTCATTCATGCATGCATGATTTGAAAAACGTTCAACGAGAACAAGTCTGCCTCAAAAGCAAAGGCTTTACCTTAAATGTTACAAAATTGTATACAATATCAAAAGTCATCTCAGCGGTGAATATTCAGTGAATAATGTTCTTGAATTAAATTGGCAAAACACTTGAAGGTATCGAACAAGTTGTATCTTATAGGGCAATCATATTCCTCTAAAAATATCTAGCTTCGCCCACGCACAAGTCAGACTGATAACTCTATTGACAACAATTTAACAATCGGTGTTGGGGGGTGGGGGGGGGGGTTAAAAATAGAACACACTATGCTTGTTCACTGTAGTCATGATAGTGTAGAGTGAGTATAATATACATACAGATTATGGGGTGAACATTCGATGTATTTCCAAATGATTTTATGTTTCTTATTTTTCTTTTACCTGATAATTATATGTTCATGGTCGTGCCCCGTGCCGACACCCCCCCCCCCCCCCCCCTCCCTTCCGGTAGCTACGCCACTGTTCGTGGTATACAAATGAATGGTGTCCTTTCTATGCATGATGACCATCATCGACTGTGATCAGTGGAGACTTAGACCATGGACCCTATACTTGTTCAGACCAAATCAATAATAAACAACACGCAGAGATCCACCGATCTTATCGTCTATACCGCACCTTATTATGTAATCAGACTATCACGGGATTAAAAAAAAAAACAATAATCCAACTGCAAATATGGTTACGGCGTAAGAATGGCACGACTGAAAATGACTTACGCCTCATGATCTAGAAATATTATGTTAGAATATTCTTTACAAAATAATATATAAGTAGGTCGAGTTTGTGAAAGATTTCAAAGCATGATTTAGCTTTTGTTACTATTTGCAGTGACAAAAGCTCCCCAAATAAAAATCCATGTTTGCACCAGTCCTCCCACCTCTCTGCTTGTACCCTAATTGCATCACAATACAATATGAATTATGTGAAGGCGCAATATATCTGACTGGCACGTTAGGGGTTGACATTACACAATCGACGCACTTTAGCCATGTAAACATACCCCAGTGGCCATGGTGACGGCCACCATTATTAAATGAGAACTAATTCTCATCTTCAACTACAGTAACTCAAACATTATCTGCATACTTGAACGCCACCATTTGCGCCAAAGGTTTGTTGGATGGCTTACATTTCTTGCTATTGTTTTCATATGCATACAACTACTCTTGAATATTTATTATTCAAGTTCATTCCATTTTAAGACTAGAAATCCACACAAAATGTGAATTTAAATAAATGTACGTTTATCCTACCCAAATTTGAGCAAGGGTATGTTATTTGCGTGAATAATTCTTATTTCTCATGCCGTCTCTTGACCCTTTTCCCGGATCCAAACATGGTATCCAGTATGTTCAAGGCATGCAGCCTTCGAAAAAAAGTGGTCATCGAGATCTACCGATCGAGGTCGAAGAGGAAGACAGAGGAAGAGTTTTGGCCTTTAACTAAAATTAGTTATTTTCATGACTGCGTTTTTACCTTTTCCAGACCCCAAGATGACACCAAGGACTTAAGATCTGCAGAATCAAGTGTATCACGATGCTCGTGATCGTCATCGAAACTGACTGACGAGACAATAATTATGTGCCTATTAAAACTATCTTTGTTCTGATACAATTTTCGATAATATTTCAGATCTCAAGATGGTGTCTAAGGGAATCTTCAAACTTGCGGTGGTTATGTTGATGACGTTGCTGTTGAACGACATCGAGACGGTACGGGCACTGACTGACGACGAGATCAGCCAGTTCGGGGCTCGGACGTACGTCGACCCGAACACGGGAGTGCAGGGTTACATCACAATCGCCGAATACGATACTGACAATTATCTGGTGTCGTCGAATGGGATCCCGGACCACACGGCGGGACCCTGGGCCTTACCGGATGAGTTCGACAACGTGGTGGTCCAGAATTTCGAGTTTTACATCCCTAAGAGCCCGACTGCGTCTACCGTAAAGTATGACCTGCCCTTTGGTCCGATCGGGCTTGGTACCAACGGCGTCGCGCTGTTCAACCCGTACTCTGCAGAAGGCGAGGATGCAATGATCTACGAAGAACCGACTTTCGACGACTGCGACGGCCACCCTACGCCTAATGGCATTTACCACTACCACGGCAGCCTTATATGCGTCTTCGACCTGGATGAAGGCGTCCCATCGGACGTAGTCGGCGTCGCGTTAGATGGATTCCCGATCTACGGACCCAACGATGAGAACGGGAACCGGCTGTACTCGGAGGACCTGGACCAGTGCCACGGACGCTATGTGGACGGTGCGTACCGCTACCATGTCACCGATGACTTTCCCTACATCCTCGGGTGCTTCCACGGGGCCGTCGACAGCAGGAACACGAGACCCGGAGAGAGCCTGGCCACCATATTGCCAGAGGATAGCGTAGATAGTTCAACACCGACAGGCAGAGCTAACCTTGCTCGCAGCGCCAATTTGGTGGTGGTGGCTATCACGGCATTGGTGGCTTGTATAATGTTATAATTAGCTAATGTAGTATCTTTAAAATGTCTCAATTTTAATATCGCTGATTCGTTTGTGGTTAGATTTACAAACATGGATTGTTCGGTTCGAAAGCCGCGTATCTATTTTGAATTACGTTACGTGCAGAATCAATGCATTTTATGCATTGTTTTACAGAGGGATCTCATCAGTAATCACGTTCATTGCGATATGATAGTATCTAAAATACTCATGGCATAAAGTTAACTTACTTAGTTATACTTGAGTAAAGGTTCTTTCTGAAAAGAAAATGTTTTTGTCTTTCACTGGTTAGGAATATAAATGTACATGTAAATATACTTACTAGAACTAATACATGAAAATGATTATCCATTCTAGTACCCATAGACCTGTAAAATTTCAATTTCAAAAATTAGTTTGTACTTCATGAAGGGCTCATTTAGGATCTTTCTCCGGGCTGACAACGCTATCGTAAAACACACGGTTCGGCCATGGCCGGTGCGTTGTGAAATTGGGCCTTCGGTGAGTGGGAACCTATAAGCATGTTACGCGCGTATAGTGCCCACACGCTTGGTTTTGAATGGCCGTTAGCTGTCTAGAGCCCGGAGTAAGATTCTCACCTGTCCACGTGAGAAGAACAGTGCTGTAGTCTCACATGAATTCAAAGCCAAGTGAGAACCGCAAACACAAACAAAATCAGAAAGAACCAAAACTCGAGTTTATCTTTAACAAACATAGGCCATTACTTAATTTCACCTTTAAGTGACTATCACGACATTTGTATTGTTTTCTTCTTATAAACAGAAATTTTGCATATGGCATAATATGCGTAATGTTAACTTGTACTTATCTTAATGTGGCATTAAGTATGGAATTGTTAAGAGACAGATAGTAATTGAAACAGTTCGAATTGCTTAAACCAACTCTAAGACCAACATGATGACTATCTTTGCTTAAACTATTGTATGCATTTACCAACATTTTATATTATCAACAAGTATATTTAACCTTGGTTTAGCATAATTTTATAGAGTACGGTACTATGTCATGCAATGACATGCAATGATCATGAAATTAGCTATGTATATAAAGCAAGGAAATACTATATATATAATCCATTGCACACTTTGTCGTCCTATATTACTGTATTATCGGCATCGTTTTTTAACGTCCGAACGGTACAGAATAATGATTATTTTACTGAACAAAATGAATTACAAGAAACAATTGAAATATCTTGAGTGAATAAATGAATACTCGTTTCGTGCACATTTGTTTGTCCATGAATGAATGTGAATAAAGTCTACGGTTACTTTTGTTTGTTCGGAAGGCTGGATATTTGTTAGAGAAACGATGTTACTATTCATTGTAATTCCAGCATTTGTCTAACAGCTTATAGCTGTTGAGCACTTTACAGTTAAGGCCCGGTTACATATCACCGGATAGCGTAAACGGATGCCCGACGAATACAAAATTTGCGAAATCAAATTATCCGGTCGTGAAACTCGTCTCCATAATTGCTTCATGCACAACACATTCCGCCGGAAAGAACAACGTACATCGCCCAACAAGGAATTTTGCTCTCCGTTGAGCATCCGTTTACGCTATCCGTTGATATGTGACCGGGCCATTAGTAGTAGTATAGCCACTTTATACTTCCTAGGCTAAATGTCTATGTATTTCATTGTATATCATCAATTTTATGTCGGCAAAATGGTCAAGAATGAAGGACAGAGGGTGATAATGAACTGGTGATGACAAATACAACATAATATTGAATGCTGATGTGATGTTTATCGCACAAATGGAGTATAGTCATTATTTTTGTTTATCGTCACTCTGCTCTAGAAGTGGCTGCAAGATAGTCTGAATAAAATATTGATGTTGGTGAACCAATCGAAAACTGGCACTGATAACTAAGAACATCAAGAGGACCAACTCAACAAAATAATAATTTGTAATAACACGTAGTTGTATATAATTTTTTGCGGCAAGTTTCCTAACCCAGATAGGCGCCAGAAGGTATTCCCCACGCCAGAGATGATTTGACAACAACTTTAACCCATCGTTTACGGGAACCTATAGTATACTTCAAATACTTAGTATATGGCCTTCACAATCCAGGACGCAACAAGTTAAACCCGTTCAGGACTGATTGAATTTGCGTTCTCCATAGACCGTATAGCCCGAATATTGTCGGGACCAGTCCTGAATGGGTTAATACTTCGCAATGTACCAAGCGAAAATCAGAGTGACCCGACCCACCACGCACCATGTTGGTAAATATGACGAGCTTTCTTCCAAAAGGCGCTATATCCACTTTTCAACTTTCGAGGAAAACAGGTTTCTTTGCCCAACTTTGTACACGTGCCTATGGGAATATGAAAATTGAACTTTCTATATTTTCATTTTGAGTGAGTAATTTGTCGTAAAATGTGGATTAGATAGCTACGTAGCTTATAAATGTAGATCGTTAACTCAATTGTTATGGAAAGTGGATTTAGCGCCTTTTGGAACTGAGCTACGTATCTTAAGAAATACACAGTTCGGGGTAATTGACATCCCTCAGTCATAATTCTATTACCCGATAATCAAACTAGGCTCGGCGAGTATTGGTATGGGTTACTTCTCGATTGAATATCTCTCGTCGTATCTTGTCTTTGCAATAAAGGAAAACGCCTGTAATTCTACAGAAGGCGTTACTATCATGAGTGATCGATATCAGTGTATATTCATCACAATTTCCCGCTATCGCTTTGTGAAAAAAGGGAAGAAGAAGAAGAAAAGAAAGGATCGTCCGCAACGACCTTAATGTGTGAACTATAGTCTGCACACGCACTCGTATTCAGGGTTATACTGATTTTGTGGTTTGATTCTATTCTAATCAAGTTCACTCACGTAAGTGTTGTCGGGGGGGGGGGGGGGGGGGGGGTCTCGACTCTCTTTATACAATGTGTACCCTAGAGATTGCTCGCGTATGTTTACCAGTGGAAGAGCAAGGGACGAGGGGGAAAAATACGGCATCCCGTGAAGAATTTCACGGGCGCAGGCCAAACATTTTAGTATTTGCATTATGTAAATGACAATAAAACTTTGTTGAACTATTCCGCAAACTTTCTTTGGTTGTCATAAAATATATATAACTGCAACAATTTGTGTTGATAAAAGTAAAAAACTTGTCGATTCAGTGCTGCAGACTTCACACTTAAACACGGTTGTTTTTCACACTCTGTATACAATTCCTGACGGATATGGATACGAGCACAGAGTTCGAAGAAATGAAACGATAACACCATAGCCAAGGAATACGACAATCTGAAAAAAATAATGAAAGTTCATTTTCATCGACTTTTAAAATGACAGTTTAATTTCGCTCTAAGTCGCGGATGTTTATACGCGATCCAACAAACTAGATCCCTCAGAAGCTTTCCCGCCAGGTAAATCACACAGAAGTCATATTAGCGATGACAGTTTCGCGCTAACATGCCTGACTCGGATCCGTTGATTAATGGACCTGCCTGATTATTGCGAATTTATTTCAGTGAGGTGGGGACTTGGGTGGAGGAAGTTGGTTATAGCCCCCTACTCATAACATTGTGAATTATTGTCCCCACTTGTGTATTATCGCCCCTTCCCCCGCCCCAGCCCCTCCGGTGGACCAAAAATGCATCGAAAAATACATCGACATGATAACCTGTTGATCTCATTTCAAAAAGTATTTTTAAAAGTTATTAGTTTTCCCTTTTTTTTTCTTTTTTTTTTTTGGGGGGGGGGGGGGAGCTTCTTTATGCTGAATATTGTTCAAGAAACAATGACAAATGGATGCATGCATATATTATTTGTTTTAAATCAATGTTATCTTACATTTATTAATGTAAATCTCCCAATTGGTCGACTCAAGCCCTTCATTTGAGCTCCTTGGTTCGAACTTCAGTCTCTAAATGGAGCGATGCAACCGGACATCGCGGAATAGAGACCGATTTAAGCTATATAGTAGAGCAGATAAGTGTAATAATCGTTCAAAGTTTGATACAAGCAAGAGCCTTGGTATGTAGGCTACCATAGAGACACTTTTCAGGAAAAAACACTTAGCCACGCGAAAATCCAAGATGGCGGCCATTTTCCAAGATGGCCGCCAAAAAGCTACTTTTTGATATACAAATTGACTGGGTTGGCCGATTTTAGTAATCTTGGTGTCGTTGTATATGTTTATTGACATGCTGAATACAATTGTGATACAAACGGACTCATACGATGGCCAAAATCCAAGATGGCCGCCATTTTCCCAGATGGCCCATAAAAGCTTCTTTTTGATATAAAAATTGACTGAGTTGGCCGATTTTAATAATCTTGGTGTCGTTTTATATGTTTATTGACATGCTGAACACAATGGTGATACATACAGATTCATATGATGGCCAAAATCCAAGATGGCCGCCATTTTCCCAAATGGCCCAAAAGTGCTACTTTTTTATATAAAAATTGACTGAGTTGGCCGATTTTAATAATCTTGGTGTCGTTTTATATGTTTATTGACATGCTGAACACACTGGTGATACATGCGGACTCATACGATGGCCAAAATCCAAGATGGCTGCCACTTTCCAAGATGACCGCCAAGGCAAATTTTGTTCATATAAGTTGACCGAGTTTGCCGATTTTTATTATGATCTTGATGTCGATTCACATGTGACCTGATATGCTGAAGACGATTATGATACATACAGACATATATAATGGCAAAAATCCAACATGACGACCATTTTTCAAGACGGTTGCCAAAAAGCATGTTACATTAACTGACTGAGTTGGTTGATTCTAATAATCGTTGTACTGATTAAAAGGTTGTTTGATGAGCTGCAAACTATTTTCATACAAATGGATCTAAATAATGGTAAAAATCGAACATGGCGGCCATTTTCCAAGATGGCGTAGCAAGGGGATAAAGGAGGGATTAGCAATCCCTCCCTAAGGAAATCACGATTTCACTTTTTCATGTTTTGGTTAAGGCTGCTACCTTATAGGAAATATTGCCCTAAAAGTTTGTTTGCCACCCCTTTCATCATTGGTAGTCCTTTGGTTATGCCTCTGAACTTTTGAGATGATTGAGTGACAATAAATGTACGATTTAAATCATTATGAACGCGATATCTTTGCTATCCCGTGCATCGTTCTATCCCCCTATCCACCTTCCCAACCCCCATTAGGCTCATAGCCTGAGACTGGCAACGACATGGTCCTTTTTACGATATATACCAAAATAATATCTTGTAAGAGTTTGGTCACCGTCTGTTATTTGCTTCTCTGTAATGCTTCAGTTTGGGCTGTAAGTATAATTGATGTTGACTCGGACACTATAGTCACCCAGCTATTACCTATACGTCAGTCCTTAAAACATGGAATAACCCACTCCCGTCAGGCTCATCATTTCCTTGAGTATGATGACCATTCAGGGTGTAAAGATACACTGCTAATTTGACCAACCACCATGAGCAAGTAGTGCAAACTCAGTCCCACTTCAATAAGAGAATGGACAAGCAATTGAACGTGGGGTGGGGGGTGGTCTCAAATTATTTTTTGACTGGGGTGAGCCTCACGGAATTCTGATGTGGGGATCTTAAGAGCTGACTACAAGCATCAAATATAGGGTCTTTGGAGTTACAAAAACCCAGAAACGGGAGTTAAGGGGTCTTAAGGAGCATACTAAAACTACAAAATACATGGACTTGGAGCTACCAAAGACCTACGGAAACCCTCAAAATTGGTGGTCCAAGGAGCTGACTAGAAGAAGAATATGGACTTGGCGCTACTCAACTACCTGGCCAAGTGATTCCTGGGGTCTATGAAGTGGCAATTTTTGAAAATCGGGTATCTTGAGAGTGGCAATCGGGTGTGAAAGCGGGGGGGGGGGGGGGGGGGGGGGTTGTAAGCGGCACATACCCGTCTTACATTATACATGAGTGCCCCCGGGGTTATATAGCCCTATATCCCTTAGCTATGCCATTGTTAAGGTCTTTGTGTAACACAAATGTTTTCAGCACATCAAGAAACATATCAGGTCACATACATGTATGAATCGACATCAAGATAATACAAATCGGCAAACTCAATCAACTTTTATGAGAAAAAAAATTAGCCTTGGCGGTCATCTTTGAAAGTGGAATCTTGGATTTTCGCTATTATATTGGTCCGTGTGTATTACAATCGCTTTTGATATTATCAATTAACATTTAAGTCAATACAAAGATTATCCAAACCGGCCAACTCAGTCAATTTTTAAAATAAAAAGTAGCTATTTGGGGCCATCTGAAAAAATGGTGGCCATCTTGGATTTTGGCCATCATATGAATCTGTATCACCATTGTGTTCAGCATGTCATATAACGAAACCAAGATTTTTAAAATTGGCCAACTCAGTCAATTTTTATATAAAAAAGTAGATTTTTGGGGTCATCTGGGAAAATGGCGGCCATCTTAGATTTTGGCCATCACATGGGTCCGTATGTATTACCCACGTGTTCAGCATGTCAGTTAACATATAAAACGACACCAAGATTACTAAAATCGGCCAACCCAGTCAATTTTTATATCAAAAAGTAGATTTTTGGCGGCCATCTTGGAAAATGGCCGCCATCTTGGATTTCCGCTTGGCTAAATGTTTTTTTCTAAAAAGTGTCCCTAAGGTAGTCTGCATACCAAGTATGTTGCTTGTATCAAACTTTGAACGATTTCCATTATATTTTACACTTATCTGCTCTACTAATAGAGACACTCATTCAATTTGTAACTACAAGTTAATGTCATACCAAACAATTTGAACTGGGGGGGGGGGGGGGGGGAGGGGGGTGCTGCAGCCTTCGAATATCCCATCTTTACGCCGGTGTTTCTTATAATCTTTAAAGCAAAATTACGTCATGTAATCAAGAACGACATCCGACTAGTGTAATGTTAATTAACCGTGTTTTATTGAATAGTATTTCCTGTATTAACATTATGGTAATGTTCAATAATAATGTTCAATGTACCATTATGCCAATATATATTATGCATTGTTTTGGGAATGGGCTTAAAGGGTACCACCACCCAAAAATAATATTCTTATTAAAGAAACGTAACATTTTTAGTATTCCATTCCATCAACAAGTTCACAAAAATATGTTTCCAGAAAGAAAAAAAATATAATTGGAAACGCATCACCATTCTAAAGCATGCGTTCATGCTTTCTGAATTGCGAAGACTGCAATGTGTGCGGTGAATGGCGATGTGTGCAGAGCGAACGAATCGCCCGGGAATCTATTGTCTACAAACGTACGCGTGAATAGCATTGGCGCACTCGCAAATGGTTGGCCCGTATGGAACCAGGAAATTAATTGCTTTGTTTATGAATTACACAATCCTTTGCAAAATGTTGGGTATCTATTTGATATTACAAAACAGTACAAACAAATATAATAATGTGTTGTTCTTTGCCTGGTGGTCCCCTTTAAAGGAGACAGCGCTCTCAAAATACACCCTTGCAACCCGTCATGCATGCATTCAGTATATTAATAGCCACTTTGGGATTAGTCAGAAATATCCGACTCTACACGAGTTTTTTTGTTTTATATCGAAATTGGAGCGGTGCAACAGGCCGGCGGAATATAGAGGCTGGCTTGCCGTCTACTTCGGGATATATACTTGCAATCTCTGTTTACTCTTAATAAACACAAATGGCCGAAAAGGCACCATGGAGACATCTCGAAGCACAGCAATCACCGCGGAAACAGCGGAACATTTACTTAAAATAACATATGAACATGATGAAGATGTAGGCTAGTGAACCACGTTGCCTGACACAAAGTACATTATGACTAAATGCAAACGTGGAAACAGTAGATAGATTTTGACG
The DNA here is from genome assembly GCA_037951105.1 of Echinarachnius parma. Taxonomy (NCBI): domain Eukaryota; kingdom Metazoa; phylum Echinodermata; class Echinoidea; order Clypeasteroida; family Echinarachniidae; genus Echinarachnius; species Echinarachnius parma. The sequence continues at coordinate 2,048 of JBAMJV010009116.1, read as the reverse complement.
CCGACCAATGTCACAAAATGACTAGTATTTTGAAATGAAATTATATGAATTGTTACGCGTGAAATCAGAGGTGAAACACTGCCATGTCAAAGCCAAATACAACATTAACATTCATATCAAATCTAAACAAAAGGCACACCTCACGAACCCGAAATCGTTGAAGAAAGTACCAATACCCAAACATTCTCTTTAACGTTTATACAGCGCGACGTGAAACGAATCCTTATCACATTTTGAATCCGCTATTAGATTGGAATTATGATGGACATGATTCGTGCGACTCGCGGAATCCCGCGCTCGCCTTCTTCGATTTCGCCCAGGACGGTTTACCAAGAAGGGATTGCAACATACCGAGGGGAGTGAACTTCTTAGGTTTATTGCCTTTTTTCATAAGTGAGCAGGATGTAATTTTCATATTTTGGGCAGACGAAGATGTGTGTGTGTGGGTGGGTTTGTGTGTGCGTGTGCGTGTGCGTGTGTATGTGTGTGTATGTTTGTGAGTGCGTGCGTACGTGCGTGTGTGTTGTGTATGTTTGGATGTGTGTGTGTGTGTGTGTGTGTGTGTGTGTGTGTGTGTGTGTGTGTGTGCGTGTGTGTGTGTGTGTGTGTGTGTCTGTGTGTGTGTGTGTGTGTGTACGTTCGTGTGTTAGCCTTATAAATCATGCTTAATGTTTTCGTACGTTGGTGGACTTGCGTTTCATATACTATAAACAGCAAGAACAAATATTTAGAGCAAAACATCTCATATCGGGGTCGTTTTGAGAAAGAAAAAAAATTTAAAAAATGGACCAACCATCATTATGACCTACGAATCATTCAATATTATGCTTATAATGGTAGTCTAAGTTTAATATAGACCCCAGGCATACCAGAAAAAAAGATAAGTAACAGGCGAAAATTTAAACAAAACCTGCGTGGTAATTTCGAAGACAAAACTAAGAAGACAAATTAACAGACAATCATTTAGACCGATGTATCGTTTGACATAATCATAATGAGAATGCCCCCCTGTGACATTTAGCCTCTGCCGCTGTTGATTAAGACCGCGCTCTCATTGTTAAATGAGGGGTGACATCCGGTAAACCATTAGGACCAATCTGGCTAATGGAGTGACTGGTTACGCTAAGATGGAGTTAAAGGAATAGTAACAGTTTTGGTCAGAGGGAATTTTAGTACATTACTAAATTTAATTTAATAAAAACGTGCAAATTATCATTTAAATCTAACAGTTCTAAAAGTTCAATGATGCTTGAATGGTGGTAAAACATTATACGCAGTTAAGCTACAGGGCTGTTTTCATTCAAAACACAGCCGTTAACACAAGAGGGCGCCCTCCAGACATCTCAATTTTCAACCATTTTTGTATCAACAAATGAGATAGAGAGTTCATAAAAACAAAAAATGTTAAAACCATTTTGGTAGAATTTCTCAAATGTGTATCGTTTTTAAATATATATTTGTTTAATTATTGAAAACAAGTTGGTCCCACATTTGTTTCAATCTGATATACTTATGAATATTTCAGCTGTTTTTGGACCGATTTTGATGAAATAAAGTTGATTCTGTCATTTAAATTATATGCCGTTTCAAATTTCACACTCAGTTTTTCATTACCTTACAAAAACAAAACAAAATTCTTGAAGCGCCCTCTATACCAAAACTTAACTATCCCTTTAAAGTGATCCATTAACATTGCCAAATTCAAATAAAATAGTTTAGAGCTTTTACACTCATCTTGTTCTTTGCTGTTTGGCTGATGCATGGTAACAGAAGAATGAAATGGGTTGTCATTTTCAAATGTTTCCCTAATTATGGAGATATGTTTGATTGAATGAAAAGCGTTCCAGAATGGTTTGTTGACATGGTCAAAATCAATGGACAGTATGTGATCAAATCTGACATCAATTGTCATTTTTTGGTAAACACTGTGCTTTAAAAATAAAATAAAAATTCACATATCTTCTCCTGACAGAAGATTCTTCCAATGAAATTGATATATGATTGAAGTCTCAAATATCGCTCTTGGAAAATGAATGAATATAGATTGC
>JBAMJV010009115.1:0-43339 GCA_037951105.1 Echinarachnius parma | reverse complement strand
AATATTTAAATAGCTGATAAAGCCAAAGCCAAGTTCAGGCATTCTTTCAATGCAGTCTTTTTAATATATTGTGAATGTGTGTCGGACACATACGACAGGTGACAGCCCTTTTTCTGCAAATACAGTATTTCCCAGCGACGTCTGCGAATTATGGATTTCATTGTCTTTCTTGTTAATATTTGATGAAGTGATAAAAACGAATTCCTATAATTCAGACAACTTCAGTGCAATCTTCTCTCTTGATTTCAGGAGCTTTTGGTTAGCATGGTTCTCGTGAATGTGTGTTTGGAAACATACCTACATGTAATTCTGCAGGTTGACTTGTATGCAAACATCTATTTCCTAGCAACATCTGCCAAATATGGATTTTCTTGTCTTTGTTGTTATATATTTGATTAACTGATAAAATTGAATGCCCAATTCAGGCAACTTCAATGCAATCTTCTCTCTTGATTTTAGGAGCATTCGGTTGGCATGGTTCTCATGAATGTTTGTTGGATACATAGTTCTACAGGTGATTTATCTGCAAACATCTCTATATCCCCAGGCAACAACGGCAAAATATGGATTTTCTTGTCTTTCTTGTGACCGGCTATAGCAAAACCTGGCACTTGTCGGTAAATTTCAAGTTCAAATAATGTGTGTAAAAGACCTATGATTGTAAAATTGAAACAGTCATATCTTCGCCAATAATTTACCAATTTGTTAGAACAAAGCATCAAATGAAAGCTTGTGATGAGGCCTGTCTAATGGTATGACAATCTACAGTTTGATTTTTACCGACACATGCAGGGTTTTGCTTTAGCCGGTCACATTTAACAGGAATGCTTAGTTCAGGCTTGGTTCAGGCAACTGCAGTAAATGCAGTATATTCTCTTGATTTTAGGGGCTTTGGGTTGTGTTAGCGCAGTTCTTAGGAATGTTTCTAAGACCTAGCTCTGATAACCGTTTCTGGACATACAGTTATCCAGAGGTGACACCTGCAAATAATGGATTTGTTTGTGTCTTTCCTATTGATTTTAATATGCTGATATTTAAAGCTAGTGCAGTCTTGAATGCAGTCTTCTCTTGTGATTTTAGTAAGGGCTTTCAGTTGAATCCTTGTCATTAATGACATGTACTGACAGAAAATAGTGTTGTTATCACTTCTTTAATGTTTATAAATGTGGGTGATTTCTATAAAGCTGTACTTCTATTCTAAACATACATTAATAGAAATATTTTTGTCCGGGTGTTTGATTTGTTAGGATTTTCCTTGGTAAGAGCAGTGCCAGATTTTGTTTAGACAAAGAACCAGGATGTAATAGGGGCGTGTCTTACACTGACAGCAGATCGAATGTTTTTATTTTCAACCACTTGAATTGGGAACCAGACTGAAGCTCAAGTACTAACTACTCTTGAACTAGTCACTTCAAATGTTATTTGAGTACCAAACAAGGATTTGCTTTCTTTGTATGCAGTATATAGTTTCATGAGTGTCAAAAGAAGATTTTTTTTTTGTTTTTTGTGGAGTTAGTGTTATGGAAAAAATTGTTTAAAATCAATTATCAGGGTGTCATAGACATATTTAGAAGATATAATCACTTATCACTTAATTGTTGTTGAATTTTATTGGAGCTCCGAAGACTCTTTTGTTTTTTTAGTGGAAAAGCCAAAGGGGGAATCTTTCTGTGCAGTTATATATTTAGAAGATATAATCACTTATCGCTTAATTGTTGTTGAATTTTATTGGAGCTCGGAAGACTCTTTTGTTTTTTTAGTGGAAAAGCCAAAGGGGGAATCTTTCTGTGCAGTGTACAGTTTGTTTGTAACACAATAGATTTTCTTTGAAAACAATTATCAGGATCGATGTAAGAAGAGAAGACCCGTCATAAAACTATAGAAGACAGTATTTATAATCACTTATCACTTAAATGTTGTTGGAGCTCCGAAGACTCTTTTGTTTTTTTTAGTGGAAAAGCCAAAGGGGGAATCTTTCTGCGCAGTTTACAGTTTGTTTGTAAAACAATAGATTTTCTTTGAAAACAACTATCAGGATGTAAGAAGGAAGACCAGTCATAAAACTATAGAACCCCGTGTTCACACACAAAATTTTCATCCCTTAATCATGACTAAAGAATCAGCAGCTGACTATAGAATCAGCTTCTCATAAAAAATTTGTGTGTCTGAACGCTTACTAACGAAACGACGTATCATTAGTCATGACTAACGAAACACTGGTTTTATCGTCGTTTCGTACGAGAGCTGACTATAGAATCACGCTCATTTCGTGTGTGAACAAGGATTTCTCGCTTAATCATGGTTAGCTATACGACTCGTAACTAAATGGGCGTGGCTTAACGTGAACGTTCGCGCACACAGGGCCCTAGGGGGGCCCTAGGGAGACCTGGGCCCCGTTGCAGAAAGAGATCAAATCGATCGTAAGTTGCAATTAAGCGTAAGTCATATCACGTGTTCTAGATGCGCAAATCTGATTGGTTGAAACGCGTAAATTTTCTGACTTACGATCAATCGTAACTTACGATCGATTTTATCTCTTTCTGCAACGGGGCCAAGGTGTTCGATGCACCGGGAAGCCACCTGGAAGCCAGTTGTTGTGGAATATTGGCTTGGTGTGTGTGAACGTTTGGTTTAATCATGATTCTTTAGTCATGATTAAGGGATGAAAATGTTTGTGTGTGAACACGCTGAGTATTTATAACCACTTATCACTTTATGATTTTCATTGAATATCACTGGAGCTCCGAAGACTCTTTTGTTTTTTAGTGTCAACATAATTTTTTACTGTGCAGTTTAATAGTGTTATGAAAAAAAAAATCATATTTAAAAACAATTACCAGGGTGTGATAGACATGTAATATATTTAGAAGATAAACACTTATTACTTGTTATCGATGGTTACTGGAGCTCTCAAGACACTTTTGTTTTTAAGTGGAAAATGAGGATTTCCGCACATTTAGTTTCGTAGTAGGTTCATGGTGTCATAAAAGAGCATATTTTATTTTAAACATTTCCTGTATACAAAAAACATTAAACCATATATCATAACTACCTGGAGAAAAAAAGTTATTTGGGGGGGGGGGGGGGGGTCACAAATTTGTTAATTGCTCTGAACTCTTTGCAAATTTAATGGGGTTCTTTTATGATTTTCAGGGGATTTTAATTATGTTTTCACTGAACTAAAAGACTACAGCTGATAGTATGGTACTTTTAATTACTAGTACCTGTCAGTGAATGTGACTGAAGCGGTAAACTAAGCCACTTTTATTCTATGAGTGCCAAAGGATTATTTTTATCTGAAACAGTTAGTTTCATTTTGATTCAAAGCCATCGATCATCAGTATAAAAAAAAAAGAAACTGCAACTGAATCAGTGTAAACTGTTTTGTTAACATTGTGTAATCTTTCAATATCAAGCGTCGTCTTTGTGCGGTTTTATTGGGACAAAATCCCCATTGCGCATATTTAAAGATTTCTTTACAGCTCGGTGTTTACATTGTGAGTCATTACGGGCGCTTAGAATGTACCGTTATACTTCAGACAGTACGTATTATGTTTAATCAGGTATCACATCTAGGTAATGTTCAAAGGCTGACTAATTCATGTACACGCACGCACGCAGGCATGGCTAAATTTATGTTCGCAGTCTGTAATTGTTTGGAGACTAATATGACACATGTTGTGGTCTTACTGGATATACTGAAGTAGGAATAAGAGGAGTCTTTAATTATAGCATATATTGCTTCATGCCTGTGTACGATTCTTGCAAATCAGAATTAGTGTTTGCATGCATGCATGTGAGGTAACATTCAGTCTCTGATACTTAGTATGTACAGCGTCTGACTCATATGTTATGGCTTGTCACGGTCAAAAACTCGCAGTCTAGAATTGTTTGGAGTCTTTATCATGACACATTTTGTGGTTTTACTGGATTGTGGTACAATATTGAATTCTGGAGGTAGGAGGAGGAGGCTTAAAGTTACAGTGCTGACCGATTGTGGTAGCTGAACTAGCGTATCGTTAAATAGTCAAAGTCTGCAATTGTTTGGAGTCTATAGATATCATGTTATACTATAGCTTGTCATGGTCAAAAACTCACAGTCTGCAATTGTTTGGAGTCTATAAAATGACATATTTTGTGGTCTTATACTTGATTGTGGTGCAATATTGAATTCTGGAGGTAGGAGGAGGAGGCTTAAATTACAGTGCCGATTGTGGTAGCAAAAACAGTGTTAATTACAGTGTTTCTGACTTGTGTACAGTTAACAAATGGTTAAATATATATAGTCGTAGTCTGGAATTGTTTGGGAGTCTATATTAATGACACATTTTGTGGTCTATACTGGATTGTTGTGCAATATTGAATTCTTGAGATATGAGATAGGGCCTTAATTTTTGCATATATATGGTTGAGTGTCGGTGGTGGTAGCAGAACCCGTGTTTACGCAGATGGGTGTAGTTTCATTCATCGTTTGACTCGTGTACTAGCTTATAAAACTGTTATAAAAGGTTAAATAGTCACAGTCCCCAATTGTTTGAAGTCTTATTATTCATAATATGACACATTTTGTGGTCTGAGAAAGTTCTGTTTATAACAGCTAGTGTGGTGAAATTCAGATTCACAGTGTCAGCTGACTCATGTAGTGGCTTTGATTGTCATGGTCAATTGCTCGCAGACTGCAATTGTTCAGTGTCTAATGACACATATTGTGGACTTTTTTTTTTTTACTGGATCTTTGCAATACTGACGTCAGAACAGGAGAAGTCTTAATTGTAGGCGTATTGTTTAGTGCCTGTGATTTATTCTTGTAAATAAAAAAAAACAGTGGTTATACACGGTATGAAACATCCTGCTTGTATTCGACTCATCAAAGTTTTTTACTTTTTTTTTGTTGCTTTTTTGTGCTTTTAGTCTGATTTTGTGAGCTTGCATCAGCCGGACTAGAGAATAAATCACACTCGAGTCTGAACAGGAGTCATAATTGTCGCATATTGTTCGTTTGTGAATAAGCTTTATACAGGACCGAAGTGTGTTATTAACTCACTGAACATTGCCTGCAGATGGAAATCTGATGTTCCACGTAGTTAACCTGTTCCCTACTGGATTTTGAAATCCTCGTGGCGTATACAGGACGCCCCAGGTTCCCATCTAGGCAATGGGTCAACAACTGTATGGGGAAGTTGCATTATCTAGGAGTGAACGGGGTAATAGCGGAAGACATATTGCATAATATTTTATCTCTTGCCTAGGTTGACTGGATAACCCTTTGGAAGATCATTTGATTTTTGATAAATATTAGATTCATTCTTTATTAACTTTAGCTGAAGTATTTTCAGGACCAGTCATGAATGGTTGAAGTTAAGACTTGCAAATTATGTGTGCCCTTATTGACTCTAGCCTGCAGGCATCATGTTATCCTGGAACGACAGAAAGGGATTAATTGCGTGTGCCACTTGAGTCCTCGTTAAGGACTAGCTGCCTAGACGGACAGATCAAGCTAGCTGTCACCGGAATTATTGATGAGCTTGTTTTCAATTTTTCAAGCAATTTGTTTTCTTTGCACGAAATGACTGTGACAATCTATGACTAGAGGCACATTTGCACTCGAACATCAATTTGCGACAGTGCAAATGTATACGTACTTACTGACGTGTTGACAGAAATTTTCTTTTAATGAGGGATTCTCGACGAATGTTTGGCTCTTTTTTTAGTTGACATTTAAACATTTCAGTAACGGAGCTCCGATGAATCACAGAACTGTCAGTTTGTGCAATGTTGGCAGCGAGCGATATTCTTAGAAGTTGGGATTGATCTGTCACCCCAACATTGTGTGACACTTATATACTTTTCAAATCAGGATTGTGATTGCCAAATGTAACTTGTATTAACCACATTTAGCATGATTTAGCACTTGTGCAATGCTCATGACAACAAAACATTTCCAGTAGTGCTGTTTGGGATTTCTTCATCCTCCATACCGCATGAAGGTCCATAGCAGCAGCATGCCGGCTGACAACAATAACATCACCATGACGATGGAGGACCCGCCCTCCAATTCTTCCTCACCTGCATCGTCGCTGACGCGAGGCAAGAGCCTCCTGACAGAAGGCCCACCATCGACCTCCACTTCGCCGACGTCTTCTCTAACGAGGGGAACCTCGCCTTCATCGTCGTTGACCAGGGGCAAGAATCTCACCACCAGGGATGGTCTGCCATCGATGCCGACATCGCCCACTTCTTCGTTGACGAGGGGAACTTCGCCCTCATCGTCTTTGAACAGGGGCGTTAGTTTCTTAGAATGTCCATCATCGACGTCCACCGCGCTGGTGTTGCGCGGCGGTGGTAACCCGATAAGAAACGAACGCAAGAACTCACTGCCAATGGCACTTGTCGCTTCTCTCTTGACTTACAGGAAGAAACCTCAGCAGCAGCAGCAGCAGAACCAGCAAGCCCAGCAACAACAACAGCAGCAGCAGCAGCTACAGCAGAATGACAGAGTGGGGTCGGGGGCGCAGCTCCCCGTTGACCGGGGTGACAAGCAGCGGGGGGCTGTCCAGGCCTCCAGGACCAAATCGGACGGGAGCGACACGGAGGCGAACAACGGGGGAGGAGGAGGAGGGTTGCCCACGATCAACGCCTCCATCGGCGGCAGTGGCAGCAGCGTGAGCGGTGGGAAAGATGAGGCTGGACGAGGGAACAACAAGAGGCCGTCGACGGGGCTGAGGGGGGCGAAGGATGACGACAGGGGACCCCTAGATGACTCCGAGCTGCTCGGGAGAGAGGTATGTGGACTTATTGGTTCCATTGTTCATAATTATTGCTAATTAATAAAAAATGATTCTTTACTTTAGAGAGCAGTACATTGTGAGGAGACTTCACACCTGTTTTTTGTTACATCAACGTCTGATAATAATATTAATATTAATTAATTCAAACATAATAGAGAAACTGACCAGAAATATAATATGACTGAAAAAAGAGCAAAGAAAATGGGATTCCAGCGGGAATCACATTTTCTTTGCTCTTTTTCAGTCATCATTGATAACTCGTAACACAAATAACTATGGGTGAAGTGCTCTAAAAATGAATGTACAGCCTGGTTTATCGCTGTAACAACGTCCGGAAAGCGCCCAGATTGGGTTGTCCTTCCTCTGTGATAAGGTGCAAAATAGAACTGGAGATACTACATACATGAATTCCTTGACACAAATCTCATGTGAACTATTGGCTGAATCCAAAGAATTATTTATGGATTCTATTGCAGTTAACACAGGGATTTACCACAACAGGATTTTAACATCCTTTGTAGATCCCCAACATCCGCTGCATTTCATACCAATTTTATACTTGGTATAGTATGCAATATGTTGTAAGTGCTTGCATGACTCTGCACCAGGATACTTACAAGATCTTATTCAGTTGTATGAACCTCAAAGGAATCTTCGATCTCAGTCTAAAAACTTACTGGTACAATCTCGGGTGAACACAAAAATGTTTGGAGACAGGGCTTTTCAGAAAACAGCACCAGATTTATGGAACTTACTCCCACAATATTTGCGAGAAATTAATAATCTAGATTCATTTAAAACTCAGTTAAAAACTCACTTATTCTTGCAACATTTTAGTTAGTTTTATGTATAATTGTTTGTCTTTTTAGTTTTTACACACATAGAGACAGTTGTGTTATGCGTTCTAAGAATTGTTTATTATTATTATTAATGTACATATTAATGTAAATAATGTTTTTTAGAGATGTGAAATAAAATTGAAATTTAAATTGAAATTGGAATTTTGCACAGATGTTGTTATACAATGATAACAATAAATAGGGATTTCCTAATCCCTTTTAATCCTCACAATGGTATAATCTAACCCTATATCTAAATGAAAGGGGTGTGTTGTCAGTTAACCCCCCCAAAAAAAAAAATAAAAAATAAATAAAATTAAAACAAATATCTGGATTCTAAATACAGCTCGTCACAGATATAGTTAATTGGGCAATATACAAGTGTGTTCCTTCCTTGTGATAAGGCATGTACACGTAAGTGAAGGAATGACCTTTTACCCATCCCACGTGATACTGAGGAATCAATGATGGAATGATACATTGCAATTGGGTTATAGACAAGTGTTTCCTTCCGTGTGATAGAGGTTTCACATCATGCATAGATCCCAAAACAACTCTCTGATATGTAAAAAGAGATTAGTTTTTGTAATCCATATGCCACCAACAAGTGCAGAAGAGTACTGTTTGTTTCTAGAAAAATGTTGATTAATCAGAATGCTAAATTAAAAATTAAAAAAAATCAGCATGGAATAGATGAAATAAAATGAATTATAGATATTTATAAATGCATACAAATTAATCCATATGTATTGGTCAGTCATGGATGAGACTTTGAGACTTTGGGGATGTTAACGATTCTGGATAATAATGAATAATTAATGAAACTAATAGATAATGATATTTGAATCAATTTTGTTTATGATTTAGTTTGAATCACAATTTGGCCAAACGCCTGACCATGGGTCTGACATGGATAAGGTGGAGGTGTTGAGATTTTAATGTAACTAATAAATAACGATTTGTTAAAATCAAATTTTTTTTTTCATTTAGTTTGAATCACAGCTGAGCCAAACGCCCAACTATGGGTCTGACATGGACGAGGTGGATAGCAGTGCAACCCCAGACCCCGCACGGACCAAAGCCCTTATGGATCACTATCTCTTCAAGGTAGAACGAACCAAGGAACTCATAAAGGCTGAGCAGAAGACCAAAGATGGTGAGTTTGGGAGGTTTTTATGTTGTGCAAAGGGGCCCATTCTCTTAACAATGGTCCATGTTGCACAATAGGACAGTTAACAAATTTAGGAACACAATAGGCCAGAGATGGGATTTATTTTATATGTTTATGTTGTGCAAAGGGGTCCATAAGATTACCATTACAATTGCCCATGTTGCAAAAAGGCTTCTGCGGGACCCCTTACCCAGCACAGACCAAAGCCTTTATGGAGCACTATCTCTTCAAGACAGAACGAACCAAGAAACTCATAAAGGCTGAGCAAAAGACCAAAGATAGTGAGTTTGTGAGGTCTTTTTCATGTTGTGCAAAGGGGCCCACTGTCTTAACAAGTGCCCTTGTTGCACAAAGGCACTGGTAACAAACCAGGAAATGCATCGAGGAAGAATAAGAAGCTAAAGATGGTCAATACATTTTATTTTTTATGTTATGTGCATTTTTGCTTAATGTTACTGATAAGTGCATAAATCCTGTCACTTCTAGTCTAGTCACTATTAGGTAATGGAAACATTGATTTTGGAACCACTGTCATGTGTTTTGACTGACCAATGGGGGCTTCCATGTTTTCAAACGGTACTGTATGAAACAACGTCATCTCAGCATGCCCTAACCAAAGCCGGTTAAGAAACCGCTGTTAGAGTCTGCTGCTATGTCAGTGGTTACGTAACCCACTTTGTTTATAAGCGCATGCACAGATGATGTTTCATGCGATTATACATTGGAAAAATGGCAGCCTCCAGTGGTTTGTCAAAACAGATGACATTGGTCTTAAAAAACATTGATTATTTCCATAATTAGTGATACCAAATGAGTGATGACAGGAATGATGTACTTATCAGTAACGGTGAGCAAATGCCAGCATTTGGCTAACCTTTAAAGTGATCTAGTACCATTGTCCAAATTATCTACAAAACTTACTAAGAACTCTAGTGGTTCTCCTCATATCTTGTTGTATGTCAGATCACAAAAAGACACATTATATCCACCATACATGTACATCACTCTTTGCAGATGTCAACAAAGTTAATAGATCCCTTTAATTTCCCATGGGCGATTACACATCAGCGCTGTACGGAGGCTTTGGGGTCAGACAAGATGATGTGTGGATGAGGGCTCGGGAGTGTCTCGCTTTATAGTGCATTTATAATTTTGAGGTCACTGAATTATTTGTCGGGTCTGTGTGATAATCTGCGTATTAGTCATCAAGCAGAGAGATAGTGGGTCAACTTCAGAATATAGTGTGATTCTGTCATACTGATATGCAGTACTTGAAATTCACTTAGTTTTCCCCCTAAATGCACTGTCGGGCAAGTAAACTTAAGTGGTTTTTTTCTTCAAATTTGCGGGCCAAATACCAGGATCAGGTGCACATAAAACAAAGAAAAACATTGGAAATTTGGTAATAGTAAGCTGCCCAGTCCAGCAAGTTTATATTTAACATTTAAATGAAATCATGGTGGCCCAGAATGGCATGGAAAAGAAAAACTACATGTATCCTTTCATATCATTCTTGGTACATACGTAAATGACAACAGTTTTCTTTTATTCTCATTTCTGTTAAAACATCCAGATAAATTAAAGGAATATCTTGATGTTGCCGAGAATGGCAACAAGTTGCAGATTTGGAAAATATACACTTTTTTTTAAAAGATATGAACAATAGTCATTCTTGGAACATACATATAAAGTGCATATTAAATGACAAGAATAATTATTTTATTTATTACTTTTGTTCTTATTTCCCAGATAATGTAATGGAATATCTTGCTGTTGCTGAGAACGCCGACAAGGCTCAGATCTCTAGAATAAAGAATGTCTTTGAGAAAAAGAACCTTCGCACAAACACGAACATTGCCAATTTGCAGAAGAAGCTGGAGAATTACCAGCGGAGGCTGTCTGAAATCGTGAACTCGGGCGCGGCGGGACCACGGAAACCCAAGGAGGTCCTACAGGGAATGCATCAGGGTCTGAAGTAAGTCTTGGTCGAGTTTCTCCCTAGTCCTGGACTAGAAGCCTTATTATAATGACAGTTTTATGGAAATCATATAATAATAATAGCTGCATGTGTATGAACATACTGTAGATTTCATACACCCCTCCTCCTCCTTAATACTATGAGACAGAATCATACAACTGAATATTTACTTATGTTTCCCTTCATAAACAAAGAAATAATTTGTTGATTTTTCTTTGCTTTGGCTGTCACATACAGAAAATTAGAAAGAAAACATTTTTTTATGTATATAATATAGTAATACAAAATTTGGGTGTGGAAAGTTTGTGCTTATTTTCGCTATGGAAAATTTTGTGTTTAAATGTTGAAGTGCCAACAGGAAATATTAGCTGTCTTGCAACAGGAAGTCATGTGACCCATCATATGACTTGTCATGTGATCAGTGCCAAATGCCTGTACATGTGATAGAACAGCTAACTACAGGGGGCTTTAAATACATGTCATAGCGTTAACCCATTGAGCGTCATGTCCACAGAAAGACATTGGCCCGTATTCACAAAGGAGGTTTGTACAAACCCCTGGTTCAAACCGCGGTTTACATCTATGGAATGCCAATTGTAAACTGATGGAGAGAGAATGTGTACCATCAACATTGTTAACAAGTAAGGAATTTACATTCTCTCTCCATCAGTTTACAATTGGCATTCCATAGATGTAAACCGCGGTTTGAACCAGGGTTTGTACAAACCTCCTTTGTGAATACGGGCCATTAGGGTTTTCAGTGCTTTACACATGCAGATAAGTTTTAAAAATTGGTTTGCCCATGATACGAGAGTCTGGTATATCAAACCTGTCTATAAAGACTACCCAAGGGAGACAGAAAAGGTGGTCTTTATCAGCAGGTGGTCTCTATACAGTCAAACCTGTCTATAAAGACTACCCAAGGGAGACAGAAAAGTTGGTCTTTATCCGCAGGTGGTCTCTATAGGCGGGTTAATATACAGTCAAACCTGTTTATAAAGACTACCCAAGGGAGACAGAAAAGGTGGTCTTTATCCGCAGGTGGTCTCTATAGACGGGTTAATATACAGTCAAACCTGTCTATAAAGACTACCCAAGGGAGACAGAAAAGGAGGTCTTTATCCGCAGGTGGTCTCTATAGACAGGTTTATTTACATGCAAACTGCATCCAAGGGAATCAAAATTTGTGGACTCTATAAACAGGTGGTCTTTGTATACAGGTGGTCGCTAGAGCAGGTTTGGCTGTATAACCTTATTTGGTATTTATATTTTTTCGTTGGAAGGGCGATAACTAAAGAAAGATGCGGTTTGACAGAGAAACATCAGTGAAATACACGTCTGAATAAATCTGAAAATGGAATAAAAGGGAGAAAGATTGCATATATTAGATGCAGTTTGACAGAGAAACATCAGTGAAATACACGTCTGAATGAATCTGAAAATTAAATAAAAGGGAGAAATATTGCAAAAACTGTCCCAACCTTTCGTGAAAATATCTTGACACGTAGTCAATTGACGGAAACAATTTCTGCAAACTTTTAGATCGATTTACATAAATGTGTCAGATTTTAAAAGTTCTTTCACCTTTTCTGATAATATTTTTTTGTTGTAAATGGTGGTTTACTGAATTGTGCATGGCATGAGAGTACTACACCTCTGCACTAGGCCAAATCATATAGACTCTACAATCAAAGTCCATTATAACTGTTTATTCAGTCTTCTTTACTAATTATTATGTTTTTGTCGCGCTCACCACTCCGTTAATTACTCATTATAGATTTGCAAAGGTGTTTCCTTATTGGTCGAACTTTGAATCCCGGTGCACTTGGAGACATCGCTCCCCAATACCTTATTTTTTAAAGGGAATATTCAGTAGTTTAGTTTTAATTGTGTGTGGAGGGGGGGGGGGGGGGTTGGGTGTCAATTTTAATATCCCCTTGAAGTTGATTTCAACTAAAAACTTAGGATTAAACAAAAATTAACAATGTAACATGTTATTTCACCAAACAGAAAGTCACATTTCTTTTTTCTTCATTTAACTGAAAGCAACAACAAATTTGATACAACAAAGAGTACTCCTTTGTAAATATATGTCTATGTAGGTGACAGTAAAATCATGACTTCACTAGATTTAAATTGAAATCACACCAACACTTCAAAAGCCTGTACAGGCAGATTTATTGCCCAAGTTCTGTGTAACACTATGAAGGTTGAGACAATGGACCAGGGGGTGTTGCATAAAAAGTTGCGATCAATCGCAAGTCACAGAATCCGCCTAAATGGGCAAATCTGATTGGTTCAACTGCGCGTATTTTCTGACTTGCGATCGATCGCAACTCTTTATGCAACACCTCCCTGGATGGAAGGTGTTTTTTAGTCCTTTTTAATGAAAATATCTAGGATGTTGACTGTGATTATTTACCCATATTACATTTGTTTCTTCATTACATTTGTTTCTCTCTCACAGAGGTGTACGGGATAATATACGAGAAGGAATTACAGGGTTTTCAGGGTAAGTTGAAAACGCTCATTTCTATGAAAATATTAACCAAAACAGATCAGAGAGAAAAGAATGACTGAGAAATCTCATTCTGAAGACTAATAGAGTGGTGAAGTGTGATGTCATCAAAAATCTATTTTTTTAATTTTCAAATTTGAACTTCATTTTCCGAAAGAGCATCAAAAATACTGTCCAAAAACCAAAAATCAATAGAATATGTTATGTATTGGCTGAGATATGCCCATCCGAAAGAATTTTACTTCAATGGGCATTCAGTGTTATAGTGCTCTGGTTCATAAAGTTATGAACCAGACCACCATAACACTGATTGCCTATGTATTGACAACAAATTAATTTGGATAGGCATATCTCAGGCAATACTGAACATATTCAATTGATTTTTGGTATTTAGACATTATTTTTTATGCTCTTTCGGAAAATGAAGTTCAAATTTGAAAATTCCAAAAAAGATTTTTATGACGTCATGGCTTCTGTACTCTATAAATGATCTTGTGTTGAAATGAGTTGGACAGTCACATGTACATGTATGTCACATTTTACATAATTTACCTCAATGTTCAAAGTTACAATCTGTCACTTATAACCTTCTGGCATGGCACCATGTGGAGTTTTTCATTTGGACGTAGTTCATTTCTGTTGACATTATTTTTAATAGCAGTCTTGTGTCATATCAGCATCATCATATGTACAACAAAATTATTTTGGTGAACCATGATTTTTGTGTGGATCTTCGTCGCATCGTGAGCATTTGTTGTGAAAAAAAAACCCTTAATAAATGTGCAGTATATCATTCTTTTCTTTTACTTGTTTTGAATTGTACGTTTTCATTCATGAACATGAATTTGTTATTCAAGAAGGCAGGATGAATCATTTGGTTCGCTCAACTTGTTTTTACATGTGGTTAATTACATCCTTTCAACAACATGTGTTATTCCACTAAAGTGGTCCATTTACTTTGTCAAATTCAGTCAAATTCACTTGGAGCTTTCACATTTCTTTTTTCAATGAAACTATCAAACTGATATCATTCAGAAGAATCACTGGTATATTATGATTGAATTCTCCAATATAACTTTTAGTTTTAGAAAAAGTCTTGTGAAGTCAATGGATCACTCTAAAGTATGATGAAACATTTTTGGTGTCCCAATTTTGCTCAACTAAGTTTGTGCTAAAATAAATTTAGGGCTAGGGTTATTATTATCATCGTTTGTCATCTGTTTTGTCATTTTGACCATGAATGCTTGAAATTAGCTCAGACCCACTGGCCCGGGGCCACTCAAAATTATCATCGGGCCACCAAAATGAAATCAGTGCTAAATTCTACTTGCCCAAATGGACAACCAAATTCTAAAATAATTGTTCATGTTTTTCTTTGTTTGGGGCCACCACATTCAGGATTCATGTATTACCCATCAAGGACGAGAGCTGTTTTAAGGCAAAATTGATCATTGTTTTCCTCTACAAATTGGCAACTCCTAATTTTGTTCTACCTTTTAATAACATAAAAATTGGTGGAAAATATTTAGTAATGACAATTTAAGACAAATATGAAGTGACTTTGCCGCAAAATTGCCAATTTGAACGCTGAAATCTGTTTTTTAAAATATCACAATGTGTTGCCAATTTAAGGATTTTGCTAAATTATAGCGATTTACTTAATAATAAAAATCGTTAAAAAATAACTTAAGCGGGTAGAGTAACAAAGTAGGGCTCTAAAAATAGAGAAATTTATGCTCTTTCTCCTTGTATACTGCATATAACTTTGTATCTTCTTCCTGAAGTGTAGGACTACCAACCCACAAATATGTGGGACTCCGTCCTTGATGGGTTAAATTGTACAAATCATGTTTATTACTTGCCCCACTGGGCCACAAGGAAAACGAAAGTTAATTTCTAGCATTGTTTTGAACAAACCTCTACACTAACTTATTTCCTTACTGTCCCGTTTCGGGCAAGTAAAATTATAACTTTTCAAATTGTACTTGCCCAAACACAAAGTTTACTTCTAGATGAGATTTTAACCTACAGAATTACATTATTCTCTCATAGTTTACCGAACATTTATTTGCCCAATCGCGCGGGCAACCAAACCAGGCCATTTATGAAATGTTTACTTGCCCCGGGCAATAGGGCAAGTGCTAGTGACTTGTTTTGACTTCTATATTGTTTTTTCTTGTTGGTTGTCACCACCAGAGGGGTCGCCGATAAGATTGGCGAAAGAATATCGGGCCTTTCCGAATTCACTCATACTGCCGCAAGGTGCGTGTCATTGTACAGTAGTTTTTGTTGTCGTTCATTGTAACTTCTGCTATCATGCATTAATTGTTCCTGCAGTAGTCACACAGCCATAATATTAGTTGCCACATTGTTTATGTATTGTAATCAGGGGTGTTACATAATATTGTTGTCGGACATTTGCCCGTTCTTAAAAGTTGATTCATGAAAAGCGTTCTAAAAAGTTAATTTATGAAAAGCGGGAAAAGACAAACCACTTGCTGTCAGTGAAGAAAGATTCACTTGCTCAAATAATTTTAAGAGTTGATTTGAATTGTTTTGCAGATTTTTGCTTGCACGATTACCGTAGTCAGACTACTTTTTGTTTTACTACAAATATTTTTCAAAATCTGACTTGAATTTGCCCTGGTCAGAAGCTCTATATGTAGCACCCTATACATAAGCTTTGATCACACAATGGCCTGTATTCACAAAGGAGGTTTGTACAAACCCCTGGTTCAAACCGCGGTTTACATCTATGGAATGCCAATTGTAAACTGATGGAGAGAGAATGTAAATTCCTTACTTGTTAACAATGTTGATGGTACACATTCTCTCTCCATCAGTTTACAATTGGCATTCCATAGATGTAAACCGCGGTTTGAACCTGGGTTTGTACAAACCTCCTTTGTGAATACGGGCCTATGTCTTTGTATGTTTGTGTGTGTATGTTTGTGAACAGACATGTATCTGTGTGTTTGGGTAGCTTTTTGACAGAGCTCAGGAAGATTCAGGAAGATTACACAATATTCCTTAGAATGAAGTGTAGCAGTTCAGGGGGTGTTTCACAAAGATTCTAAGTTGAACTGATCTCTAAGTTGGACCTAACAGCTATGGAAAGCCATTTGTAGCCTTGGAATATTAAAAATGTATTCAAAAGCCGAAAGAATTCAAGTATTTTATATTTCCACCCAAAAAGTACCGTATTTGTCGGTGTATTACCCGCTCCGGTGTATTAACCGCATCCCTAACTTTTGGGGTTTTCCATGAAAAAAAAAAAAAATTTGATATTAAAATTCTTGATTTTTAGATGGTCAAAATGTGCCGAGGATAAGTAAAAAACAATTCTTTTTCAGAGAGTTTTGGTCTATGAAATATAATTCAATTTACTGAAGTCTCTGAAGCACATAAAGGAAATTATGAGCCCCTTCCCCGGATTTTGTTGAGTAATTGAGTTTACCAGAAAATACAACACGGAACACTATACATGGGACTGTAATAAATTCTAGCAGAAAAACGAAGACAAAACAACAAAAATTAATTAAAACGGAGATAAAAAAACTGTACCTTGATATGTTATTCCTTCTTACAAGTTCAGATTTGGTTAAATCTACCCTTGAAAATTGTTTTCAAGGGTTGAAAATTGTTTTTGGAGATGAAAAATTGCGATCGTATTAAACTTGCAAGTGCTGGTACTGTGCAGGTTTGATTTGACTGAAATTAGCAATCAATCACGATAGGATTGGCTAACTTCAGTCAAGACTGAAATTAGCCAATCCTATCGTGATTGATTGCTAATTTCAGTCAAATCAAACCTGCACTTGCAAGTTTAATACGATCGCAATTTTTCATCTCCAAAAACAATTTTCAACCCTTGAAAACAATTTTCAAGGGTAGATTTAACCAAATCTGAACTTGTAAGAAGGAATAACATATCAAGGTACAGTTTTTTTATCTCCGTTTTAATTAATTTTTGTTGTTTTGTCTTCGTTTTTCTGCTAGAATTTATTACAGTCCCATCTATAGTGTTCCGTGTTGTATTTTCTGGTAAACTCAATAACTCAACAAAATCCGGGGAAGGGGCTCATAATTTCCTTTATGTGCTTCAGAGACTTCAGTAAATTGAATTATATTTCATAGACCAAAACTCTCTGGAAAAGAATTATGTTTTTTACTTATCCTCGGCACATTTTGACCATCTAAAAATCAAGAATTTTACTATCAAAATTTTTTTTTTTTTCATGCAATTTTCCTATCTCCGTGTATAAACCGCACCCCCCTTTTCGTCGGTAATTCCGTCGGGAAAACCATGCGGTTAATACACCGACAAATACGGTATATATTATTATGAGGCTCCTTGATAATAACAAATATAACTGATTTTATCAAACTTTATGCCTTTTTAAAAGAACTGAGATATACGGTATCTGTATGTGCATAATGCGTGTGTTTGTGTTTGATTAGAAATACTTGTATTTCACATGATGTTTGCCATGTATAGTTCTGCAATGTCACGCTTGAAATACATGTAAATACCACCATAAATAAATATTGCACAAGAAAGCTCACAAGAAAATATCTTTGTGATAACACTACTAATAAAATAATTATAAAACATAATGAATTATACAAATAGTAGCAATTAGCAACTGCAGCATACTACGTACTGTCATCATCATCATCATTGTCATTGCCATTGTCGTCATCGTCATCATCATCATCATCATCATCATCATCATCATCATCATCATTAACATCAGCATCATTATCATCACCACCATCACCATTACCGCCATCATCATCATCAACATAATGGTCAATATAATACTCTGTACAGAAGCAATCAACTGATCAATAATGAATGATACATAATATATGATATATAATATCATTAGTTTGCTTTTCCTAAAACTCTAAAATTGTTTGCAATGAATAATGTGTTTTAGTTTTGAAGTCACTCTTCAACTATGTTTGCTCTATATGATATTACTGTCTTGTAGTTTAGTTTAGATCAGGGCCCTAGCTGTTTCATAAAACTTTTCCAATTGTTGTTAGTGTCCAATTGTTGTAACTACCATGGCAACAGCTACAATGCTTGATGCTGATTGGCTGTTGCCATAATTGGACACCTACAACAATTTTTTGGAAAAGTTTTATGAAATGGGGCCCTGATTGCAAGAGTCTAAAAACCAAGCAGACAGTACCTATAGATACATGTTATGCCCGGCGCAGACAGAGCCGACTCGACCCGATCCGACTGGTTTTCAGCCTGACTATCTCAGTATGCGCTGCCTCAGGACTCCGGTTTTTCCAGTCAAGTGCCAGTCAGAGGTCATTCGAGGCCGATTCAACATGTTGGATCGGCTCCGACTGAGCGAAACTGACTCTAGCCTGACTGAAAAGCAGTCGGATCGGGTTGAGTCGGCTCTGTCTGCGCCGGGCTTTAGAATACATCTAAGCGTCAGAATTTCCTATTCACTTGTGTTTTTACATGTACAATGTATGTGCTGCTTTTGAAACGCTTATCAACTGTAAGCTATGATGTCGAGAGATTGTTTCCCTACAAAATGTCACTCGCTTAAAGGTGTTGTCCTATATCACCTGATATCGTAAACGGATGCCCGACGGATAGACAATTTGCGAAATCAAATTATCCGGTGGTGAAAATCGTCTCCATTGCTTCATGCACAAAACTGTATAGAACAACGTACATCGTCTGACAAAAAAAACAGACAAGAAACACATACGAAATCTATTTTAAACTTTTGATCACAATACAAATATTTACCTCCGAAATTTTCGGCTGCATCTACAGCCTTCGTCAGCGATGTGACTCGACTTGACCTTTCGTGACGTAACGCTCGATCATCGGGTCGTAGACATTCGGTAGCTTGTATCGCCCCCCCATACGAACAGAGACAAACGTATTGAAAATGTTGCTCTCTGTTGGGCGTCCGTTAACGCTATCCGGTGATATGTGACGAGGGCTTTAAACAACACCCTTTATTTTGGTTTGGATTACATGAAACTGAAAGCAAAATGGCAACTAGTTTTAAATAAGTGGCAATTTACTGCTCTTGCACACATATGATTTGTTTTGTGATGCTACTGACCCATAACATACTGGGGGGTGTTTCACAAAGATCCTAAGTCGAACCTAATGTAACTCTAAGTTGGACTTAAAAAGTATGAAAAGGCCGTTAGTTTCTTTGAAAAAAAACATTGTAAAAGTCCGTTTTTTAAGGCATAAAGTGTTGTTTTAAATCACTAATATAATAATCACTAATCCCTCTTGTTCTAAAGGGAAAATTTATGAAAGTCTAAAATACTTGCATTTTGCTTTTGAATATATTTTATTTTAAGGCTACAAATGGCTTACCATAAGTTTTAAGTTCAACTTAGGATCTTTGTGAAACACCCCCTAGGACTTGGGTAGCACAACATTAGAATGCGTGTTTGGTAACAAAGTGGAAGGATTGACTACGGGAACTGAGTGGGCTGTGTACAAAGTCTATGGGGATTTCAGTGACTTGAAGGGAATGGGTTCAAAGTACTTTAATTTCAATTTTTAGGGGAATCTTTCATTTAAGTGATTTATATAAACAAAAATATGTTGGGAAGTTCTTTATAAACACCTGTTGTTTGTAAGTCAAAATAATAATACAATCATTATTATTATTATTTTTTTATTTTTATTTTTTTGGTAGAAATCCTGAAAATAAATCAAAGATTATGATTCCCTTGGTAATCTTGAAGATCCGGGGTTACTATGTCCCATGCACTTGTGTGGTAGTTTGCCAGATTAAATGACTTGTTGGTTCCTGTACATATTGAACATCCTGGAAACATGAAACTGTTGTTGATATTGAGCTGGTCGTAATTATACAAGTGTAACTGTAAGCTTTCTGTTTGTATGCTGAAGCCTTCTTCTCTCTTTTCTTTCTAAAGTATTAGGTTTTATTGCCATTGTTTTGTTTTTTTCACATGGGATCTGGGCCACCGTTGCAGAAAGAGATGCAATCGATTGTTCAGTTGCAATTAATTGTAAGTCGGATCATGTGACTAACTGCACAAATCTGATTGGTTGAAATGCACAAATTTTCTGACTTGCAATTAATTTCAACTTTACCATCGATTGCATCTCTTTCTGCAATGGGGCCCTGAACTTGCTATTTGTATTACTGTGAAACAAGTCTGCACATAATGTGTTGTTTGTAACAGTATAATTGTTAAATACAAAAAAAAATGATGGGTATGTCACGCAAAAAGTTAGTTGTTCACTGGCTACAAAATGGTTTGTCCACTGTTTAATATTAGAATGGTAGAAAAATTGAATTTGTTGGGTAATTCCTCTGTTATTTGTGGTTGTGACTATATGTGTACCTAGATGTGTACATGACTGTGTACTTGTTTAGGGAGTATGTGAGTTAATTGAACAGTTAGATGGTGTTTTAGACATTATAATGTACAGTATATCTGATTAAAAATTGTGTTATCTCATACAACAGTTATAGATGATTTCAAAACACAGTAGGCCTAGATGCATATATATATATATTATTATGAGCTTGTATATTGTAGTCAATGTGAAGATGTACACGTTTTAAAAATGATACTTCCTCATTCATGTACTAATCAAGGTAAAAATTAAATATAGTTTCTAGTTGCTAATTATTGAACTTTGTATGAAGTATCAGGAGCTGTTTTATGATTTGGCAACTCTTTTGGCATTTCTGGGAATACATCACCCCAAACCCCCATGTATTTTGTTGACATTCATACGAGTACATCAATGCAGGAATTAATTTTTAATTTTAGGGGGCTACTTTTTCAATCTGATGGACATCACAATATATTTCACATAATACCCTCTGGTAATTTTAGGGGCTACCTACTGATTTAGTCAGGGGGCTATTTTGAAAATTAGGGGGCAAAATCGCCCTCGGCCCCCGTATATTTCCTACCCTGGAGTACATACTGATTGTGATTGTGAACTTTTAACTGGAGAGTGTTCAGAGGCAGGATTTCTCCCGAACACTTTTAATATCATGATTGAAATGAGTTTGTTGTCAGAATTCCTGCTCGTGCACATCACTTGACACTATTAATATGTTTGTTGATTATTGTTGTTATTATAAATATGAATACATATTTTGCAGAGTATGCTGACAAGGTGAATTTACATGTAACTCTCTTTATAGGCTTGTTTTCTTCATAGCAATCTTTCAATAGCGCCTCATTACCACTTGCATTTTCTATATTTAGTAACTTGCTTCTTCATAACACACATTAGCATATTAAACAATTTGTTTTTAGATCACTTGACTGTCCTGATTTCAAAATGGATTGTTAACAATTTGCTATAAATATGATGGATATAAATACAATGGCTTCATTAGCATAACAATTTGTTTTTAGATCACTCGACTGTCCCGATTTCGTAGACTGTTAGCAATTTGCTATAAATATACATGTAATAGCTAAATCTATAAATGGCTCACAAACACTTTGTTTTTAGTACAGACCTTGAGACTGCCTACATGTGTATATTTGAGGCTTGTAGAATTAGCTATTCGTGTAGCAGATAAGGCCCAAAAAAAAAATTTGTTTGATTGGCGTAACGGGCAACCAAAAATTAGGGTAGGTCGGTCAGGATTTTTTTTTTTTTTTTTTTTTTTTTTTTTTTTTTGTCAGCACAAATACACAAAAACACACACATAACACATCGAAATTCCAAATTCTATTGCAATTTTTAATTTATTTTTTTTAAATTTATTTATTTATTTTTTTAAAAATAAAATTCAGAAAAAACTTCTAGGGTCGGCGTGCATTAGCGCCGGTATTTCTAGTGTCGGGCGGGTTACGCCAATCCAACAATTTATTTTTCATGGCCTAACTGGCAATATTGATGTTTTGTTGATACATGTATAAATTGAGAAGATGCTCCTTGTTAGTGTGCAATATGTATACATCTATTTCTTGCCCACTATTGTTATTTATAATTATTATTTTTTTTTTTAGGCCTGTTTATTCTTGAAATCAGTATCCATGAAAGTTTAGAATACATGTATTCATAACCAATAGCATATTAAACATAATATAATTATTCATGTATGCAAAGAATTGAATGCGGGTTCAGGACATTTTTCAAAACCTAATTTCCCATGGGGTCTAAAAATCTTTTTTGAAAACAAAAATGGTTAAGTATTTAGGAAAAGATGAAGTTGAAATTTATTTTGAACCTTAATAAGTTGTTCAGGACTGGCCCCAATTATAAACTCAGACTCAAAGAATATTACAAAGAGCTACCTAGAATCTACAAGAAAAAAAGCTTGAATGTTTTTTGTACCTTTTTCTCTATTTGACATATTTTCCATAATAATCAAAATCACAAATTTCCCCTTCAGCTTTGATTGATATAAACATCAAAGAACAGTCCATCCACATTTAGTATTATATCAAGCACGATTTTTATTCTCCATTTCCCCCCATTTTTCTAATATATCAAACCCATTTTTCAGTAATATTTTTTTTTTTCCATTTCCCTTATTTCATTTTTCTCTTCTGCAGTGCAATGGTAGCGAAACCCAAGGAATTCGCCAGCAAATTCAAAAACAAATTTGGAAGTGCGGATAATTTAGATAGTATAAGTAAGTATTTATTAAAAATTTCTACGCAATCGTGCTTTCTCTGGGTGTGTGATATAGATGGAAGGTCCGTAATACGGAACAAAAGTTGTCAAATATGTATTTTTAACAAAATTTAAAAATTGTATTAATTCTGAATTTTAAATCATTGGCCAAATGTGAAGGATTCCAAAACCCAAACCTTTGATTTTTTTTTGTATTACCGGTAGTTACTGGAAAAAAACACGCACCAACGTACATACAAATTACTCGCACGTCTTCAATTCGTTCTCCGAGTGTATGCTGTGTATGCTGTGAACGCTTTATTGGTTTGCTATGATAGATTCACTATCAAACTCAAATACTTTGCATTTTATTTGGTCGTAAAAGCTGAAATGGGAGAATGGTTTGATACATAGAAGCAATGTTTTGACTGTTTTTTTTTTATGGACTTGGCTTTTGGGCTTTGTTTATCATTAAATGGTTTATGACATTTATACAAAGTGTGTTATCTCTTTATTCAATAAGTTATTATGCCATTGACATTCATGGTGATCTCCTACTCTGCGTTCAATGAGTGATAATATCAGTGTATTTTATGGTTCTCTCCTACTGTTTTATGGAAAAAGCAGTGATAACCTTTTAACCATTTCAGGATTTGTTTGTTTAGTTTTATACAGAAATGGGGGGGGGGGGGGGGGGGGGGGGACGGACAATAAAAAACATGAGAGGAAATCCTTAACAAAATAAAGAAATACATAAGAGTGTGCCCCCCCCCCCCCCCCCCCCCCCCCCCCCAATCAGTCTGACCATGATATGGCACTGAAACAGTATACTTATTTTATCATGATAATATCCTTAACCCTTTTGTATGGAATCTTGTTGGACTTTGTTTACTGAATGGGAAAGATACGATCAAGTCATTTCAGGGATATTTTAGTACAATAATAGAACACATACATGTACATGAACATACATGTACAAAGTTGGTGTAATTTATATCTCCAAATACTGTACACTTGTTTAATTTTAATGAACAACTTTAATTTTCCTTTGATTACATATGTTCTTCTCTTTCAGATGACGATGATGATCAAAACTCTGTCAACCAAAAATCCAAAAGTAGCTGGTTTACACCAATGCCAGCAGAGGCATTGTAAGTATTTACTTAAGATCTAGTAACTTTGCTGAGATTGGCAAAAAGGGATGAATGGTTGATAAAATGTGTATTTTGTGATCTGATATGTCCATAAAATAATGTGTGAACATTTCATGTTAAATGGATGCTATATGGAAGAGAAATGAGTGAAAATGCAAAGTGATATCACTAACTCGTTGAACTGACCTTGTACACGGTTTTAACTATCCGGTGGATAGTTAAAAATCTGAACACTTCAATCATAAATATCCTTTTAACGAAATGGAAATACCGAAACCCGTTTCATGCTTCTATCATTAATACAAATACAACAAGGTATGAGAGAACCACTATATTTTCAAGTATAGTTCTGAAGATTTGGACAATAAATAGATCCCTTTAATGTGATTTGAGTACCTCAATCAGTAGTAGTTCAGTAGTTTGATAGCAATTGTTATAATTGTCGTTTTTCAATCGGTTTCATTTTCCTACTTCTGACTAGCAGCAACAGAGTAGGGAGGCTGCTAAACTAGAGCTGTGTGGGAAATTAAAAATTCAAATTTTCTGGGATTACTTTTCAAGCTTGCCTACACACAAATTGACATTACATTGTTTTACATAGAACTCTATGCCAAATGGTAACTTGCCGATTGGTCTACAGCCATTTGGTCTACTAGAAAATTATAAATTTGGGGGCTTATGATTATAATTATGGATTATGATTAGGGTTAGGGGTGTGGATTAGGGTTAGGGTTAGGTTTTGGGTTATGGATCGTGTTTGAAGTCGGGGGAAATTGAAGTTAAAGGCATCAGGTAGTAGACAAAATAAGTTGTAGACCAACAGAGTCTAGACCAAGCGAACATAAACCTGCCAAATTACAGGGACTCTTTGATGATTTTCCGGGTCTAAATTGCCCTATGCCCCCCATGTTTGTATTGACTGAGCTGTGGTCAGTTGGTAGAGCACCTTAATTAGGAGGTTACTGGTTCAAATCTAGCCAAGTTAAACTTTTCTTTTCTATACAAGTCATGTACATGTATGTTTATTTCATTTTTTTAATGTTCACTTTTAATGATGTGGCAATCAGGATAGGTAGGAGCTCCTTTAATAACAAATTCAAAAAATGATATCCACTTTTATAGTATTTTCGTCAACGATTCATGTATGATTTCTCCCTTTCTCAGACCAAAGTCTGTGAGCGATGGGGAGGAGACGTACAGCCTGACGTCAGGGTCAGGGCAGAACGGACACCCGTTGCTAGGCGACGATGACGTGGAGCACCCCCTCGCTGGGGCCGTCAACAAACTACAGCGCACCGTCCAAGAGCTGACTGCTTCGCAGAGTAGACTGCAACAGAACATTGAAGAACTACAGGTAAAATTACTAGATTCACAATCATAACTCTATTTTTAGCGATTGGTCCCATGTCATTTTAGGTGAAGTTGTTCTGCCAAGACATTGATTCTATCTATGATCCTATCTTTGATCCTATCTTTAATTCTATCTTTCAACCATAGAACCTGCATCAACTACACTACTACAGCCAGTCATTGCAGGAAGAGCAATATTGGGCATGTTTCATGTCATTTCAACAGGGTTGGTCAGTCAACAACATATTGATTCTATCTATGATTCTATCTTTGATTCTCTCTCTGATCCTATCTTTGATTCTATCTCTGATCCTATCTTTGATTCTAACTTCCCACTACAGAACCAGCTGCAGCATCAACTACAGTACTATGGCCAGTCGCTACAAGAAGAGCAGAATCGTGCGGTGCGTCTAGAAGAACGGTTGACGGACCTAACATCCTTACCTTTCATAATTGTATATTTAGCGTTTGGCCCTATTATCATTTCAGTAGGGATGTTCTATCAACACATTGATTCTATCTCTGTTCGATTCTAATTTCCCACCACAGAACCAGCTGCAGCATCAACTACAGTACTATAGCCAGTCGTTGCAAGAAGAGCGGTACCGTGCAGAGCGTCTAGAGGAACAACTGACAGACCTCACGGACCTGCACACCCATGCGATGAGCAATCTACAACAAGAACTCGGCTCGGTCCAAGAGAGGCTAGAATACCGCATGGAGGAGAGGAGTAGAGACTACATCGAATCTGTTGAGCAGTGCCAAACTAGGGTGAGAATTTTTACTGTAAAGGGTCAATTTAATGATTCAGATTGAGTTGGTTAATGTTGCTCACTGCGAGCAAGTTAAAGCAAGAACTAAGCTTGGCCCTAGATAGGCTAGATGAAAGGAGCAGCTGTGTCAAACTAGTGTGAGGTTATTAATTGAATGATTCAGATCGAGTTGTTTGATGGTTGGTTTAATGTAAGGCTTGCCGTGAACAATTAAAGGGGACCACCAGGCAAAGAACAACACATAGTTATAAGTTTTGGTACCCGTTTGTGATATCAAATAGATACCCAACATTTTGGTTGTGTAATTAATAAACAATGCAATTCATTACCACCACTTACTGAACCAGTATTATTTGCTGGTTCCGTACTCACCAAATATTTGCGAGTGCGCCAATTCTATTCACGCGTACGTTTGGAAACAATAGAATCCTGGACGATTCGTTCGCTCTGGACAAAGGTAGTCTTCGTGCATGCAGACCCATATCCACATGTTGTGGTATGGTGATGCATTTTCCAATTTTTTCTTTTCTTTTCTGGAAAC
Source organism: Echinarachnius parma (assembly GCA_037951105.1). Classification (NCBI taxonomy): domain Eukaryota; kingdom Metazoa; phylum Echinodermata; class Echinoidea; order Clypeasteroida; family Echinarachniidae; genus Echinarachnius; species Echinarachnius parma. Next base: position 16,599 of record JBAMJV010009115.1, on the reverse strand, counting down.
ATGCTTTTCTGAACTTGTTGATGGAACGGACTACTAAAGATGTTACCTTTCATTTATAAGAATATTATTTTTGGGTGGTGGTGCCCTTTAACAAGAACTAAGCTCAGTCCAAGAGCAATTTAAAACAAGAACTAAGTTCCAAATCATTCTGCTGAGCACGCTCGAAAGAACCCACCCTAACAAATTCTGAGTCCGAACTGAAAACCAAAATAATTCAGTGCTTGAGACTAGTTCTTGCCCGAGGCCAGTAAATATTGATGCTGGGCCAGAACAATTTTATATAAATACAATTCAAGATCTTGTACCTGCTCCCTTTAACATATGTAAGAGGCTCAAACATGGAAGATTTTCAAACTGGCAATAACAGAATATTATGATCTAGATTCTTATATTTCTCTTCTTTTTGTCTAGATATCCAAGATTGAGCTAGCTCAGCAGCACCAGCAGGTGATCACGTTAGAAGGCTACGAGAACGCCAACGCCAGGGCGCTCCTATCCAAGCTGATCAACGTCATCCTCCTCGTCCTCGCCGTCATTCTTGTCATCTTTTCCAATGCCATCAACCTAGTGTCGCCCCTCGTCCAAACAAAGTGAGTGCTTCTGTAATTTCTTTTATTTGATTAAAAGAAGATGGTTCTCTTAAAGTATGTGACATTTGTAAGAGATTAGTGTCTGTAATCCATTCCCCACAATTACAAGCAACTATATTTCCAGTCATTAGCAGAGCAACGGACAAAGCAAATGCCCCCTAATGAATTTACAAGATCAATAACAAACCAAAATGGTAAACAATAAAGAGAGTTTCCCCACAGTGACATATCATACTTCAAAAACTCAACACTACTAACAAGTATGAATGGTAAGGCGAACAAAATATTCAATACATGTACATGTGGGCAATTCCACGCCAAATGAGCCAAAAGTGGAAAAATCCAATGAGGATTATTTCTGATCTTGTTTATTTTTTCTGGATTATTTTTTCATAAATCATGATCACATAATGATATCTTTCAGTTTACATGATTAAAACAAATATTGGGCGTCTCCTGATAGGAGAAACAGACACCATACATGAACCTATACGCATGGGACTACACAGTGCTATTTCTAGATTTTCTTTATTTTTTTGCAATCCTTTCTAATATATTTCTGTTTTAAGGTACCAAATTGGATGATTGAATATCACATTATGTGTTCATATAACAAATTCAGTCTTTTGAGAGCCCTAAAGTATATTTTTAATGAGTAAAAAACTCTGTCCTTCCGTTACTGTCCTTCCGTTACCGAACAGTGAAGCAATTAACTGTTTGTAATTAATATACCAATAGACATATTTTTTTCAAATAAGTGTTGTAATACTCTTAGAACATTAGGGAATGGACTATGAGCCAATATAACATGACAGTCCTCTTAACTTCACAGAGATTGGATCATAACTAAAGGACCTGAAAATCCATGTCCATTTTGCCGTCCTTCCGTTACCGGCCTCATTAGTGTCCATATCTAATAAACGTAATGGAAAAAAAATATTTTAAAAATAGGAAATCAAAGGTGCCCCACCAAGAGTCTCAGAAATGTAATTTACAATGATAAATCATAAGCAGGATTCTGGAATGATTTGATTTAATTTCAAAAATTGCGTCTGAATGTCCTTCCGTTACCGTGGAATTGCCCCTGTATATTGTCTTAGGAACCAAACAACTCTACAATAGATGCGAAATAAATCTGACAAATTATTGTATGAATTATCAGTTATCACTACTCATTCAGCTCTTGGCTGCAATGATCTAATTAAATTATCAGTTCCATTATTCTGACACTATTCCATTTTCTTTTTGTCTTTTTTTAAGGTCTCGCCTCCTAGTCACAATACTTATAGGCGTCAGCCTCTTCTACTTGTGGCAACAACGTGAGATGATAGAGGGCGCACGTCACAACTTCCCGCACAACCTACTCCACTACCTGCCCTTCTCAAGCCGGTGACAGGAGGAAAGGAACTACACGTAAATCATGCATTCATCACGTATCTCGGAACATGCGAGGGCGCTATTACAACTCTGCAGACAATTTGTGTATTGCACAGTTCCAGGAAAGGAATTCAACCATGCATTCATCACGTAACTCAGCACATGCAAAGGGCGCTATTGCGGATCTGCGGACAATATGTGTATCGTACGTGCAGTTCGACGCAGCACCGTCAACGCTGTATTATTAAAAGAGTTTATTGATTAAACATTCATTCCATCCTTGTTGTATGACCGATCGTATTACCAATGAAATTGCATATGCGTGGGACTGAACGTATTACCAACGCGATTATCGCAAGTGCGGTGGATCGCAGACATTTATATATTCGCATTCTCATCATGACGTGTTTCTACTAAGCATTATTCCCATTGTGGGGTGACCAACCAACGCCATTTCCACATATGTGGGACTATGATATTAATATTTACGCGACTTTCCGGAAGCCCACATCGTTTGACATCGCGTGACAGTACCAATTAAATGTTTGCACTAATTGTGGGACTTTTTACATGCAGGCATTCAAATAATTCTCCCACCAATCGCTGTACCGACGCTATTTCACATGCCTGGGGCTACAGACTTTTTCTTGTGAACGCACTATATTAGTACCCAAACCATTGCTCATGTACAGATCGAGTTATATAATCTAGAACTTATTATCTAATTTTGTGTCTGTGCACCAACACCATTTTTAAATATGTCGGACACAAATAATTTTGTGGGACTCCCATGCCGTTATGTCACATGACATGGGCCCTGAACATTTAAGTTAATCATATGACTTCATCATACATCAACACTTTTGCACAACATGGGGCAAAAAGATATGACATTCAAATTCCAAAGAAATTATGATTCCTGTGGGTTCATGAAAACCTCAATAACAACATTTTGTATGCATGGGACTTCACGAGGACAAGGTAGATATGTTGATATCCCTCCATGGATATCATTCACAGCCCATATTGGACACGATTACGTCATGCTACAAAAATCACCCGGTTGGAAGTTTTACAAGATTCAAGTCCGCTGCAAAATTGTAGGTTTACTGTTGGCGTTCTCGATTCAGTGAGCGAAGGAGTGAAACGTTGGGACGCATGTCGCATAGCTAAAAAATGACTCCACGCATACATCTTTCCACTGTGTGGATGCACCATTCAAAAAGTTCTTATCGAGTGTTAGGGTACTGCCTCCTTGTAGGAGTGTACCAACACAATTTGTAATGTATGGGACTGAAGTGAGGAAATGTTGACATCATCTGATATGTTGAGATCCTTCAATTGACCAAAGTCAGTGTATTTTCAACCGTGATTCCTTAACTCAATATTCTCAATCTGTGTGGAATGTATAATTTGAGGTTTTTTTAATGGTATTTTTATTTTCTTGTACTTCCTATTCAAGTTTTAGATTCTTTTCACAAATAAATAAATGTGCTGTTATGAAGAAAGCTCGTGCGTGAGAATGACACGTCGTGTCGTAACTTTGAAATGGTATCCAGAAATGAATTTGTTTTTATAAAATAGTGCAATCGAAAGAGCAACCGAAAATGAAAGGAATATTAAATTTGCATGGAGTATTTACGTATATCACAATTAGCCTATGAGGTTTTGTGAGGTAAATTCTATTAAGATTGAAAAGTGACGTGTTGGTGGACATTTATTATGACAATTTATATATTGTGACGGTGTTATTCAGTGAAGAAATATGTGCAAATAACAGTGTTGGGCTGTGAAATGTGTTTGAAAATGATTTAATCGCTAATAGTGGACGTGAAAAGTTAATTGTATGATTTTTATTGTAAAATTCACAAATGTGCTTTATATTCACAAGCCCTTCATTTTTTTGTTTTATCAAAAAGCAAATGATGACATGTTTTGTTGTTGTTGCTGCTGTTATGTGTTTTTATGTGGGAAGCTGTGTGCATAGTTATTTATTTAAAGAATTCCAATTTATATTACTAGTATATGAGGCTGCGGTACATGTAGATTGAATATATATTGATGATGGGCGGAATTTTATTCATGTTGGGTCTCTTTGATTTTTCCTATAAATGATTATTTTCGCAGATGAAACATATTTGTAACAAGGACCAATCTATGTAAATGGATAGAAGAAATATTTGAAGTTATATTAAACCATACAGGACTAGTAAAAAAAAAAAAATCCTGGCTGGGGGTCAATGAATAAATATGCATATTGTACCATTTTTTTTACCGGATAAATCAACCAGCACCTGAAAATTGAATTCTATTCTTTCCCTACTCTACAGTGAAAGTGAAAGCGTTTATATATGATGACAATTCTATTAATACCGAGTGCACAGTAAATGTTAATTACTAAACTACCCTTTGCTTAACACAATGGCCATTGGGGGTCGGTACACTGATAAAATGCATATGAGTGGTAGGCATATAAAATGAATATGTATTCAAGTTTCAGTTTTGGTTTGATTTTTGTTTTCCTTCTAAGAGCTGAAAATGCTGTTCTTGTCTTTAATAGTACTTTTGATACATAAATTTGCATTTTAACTTCTTTGTCAAGCATGCGATTATATCTGGTTATCTGTATTTCTAACTTAAAGTGCATTTCTTTTACAATGGACCAGTTCCATAACATATTCAAATTGTATGCATATCATATTAACAAAGGTTGTTCCAACTCAACCTCTTAACCTAAAAGCTTGTCTATGATTTTCCTGACCTAGCAACAACTAATACAATGTTTGCAAGGTGGATTCTGAATATTGAATAGTATATACCAGGAAAAGGATAAATTGAATAGCTTGCTTTCATGGCCCGTATTTATGAAATTACACTAGCTTTAATAATAGTTCCACTTAACATATATTTCAGATGAAAGGGCCCAGTATGCAACATGAGATCATTTTAATGGTCATGATCTAGCTAGGGTTTACTGAGTAGGTAAAGAATGCTTGAACACAGATAACCATAGTTAGTGGCTAAGATCGTTTTAGTTCCTGACTAGGGTTAACTAAGTAACTAATAAATGCTTAAAAAGATAACCATAGTTAGTGACTAAGATCATTTTAGTTGCTAACTAGAGTTAACTAAGTAGCTAATAAATGATTATCCAGATAACTAAAACGATCTTAGTCACTAACTATGGTTATCTGGATAATTATTTATTAGCTACTTAGTTAACTCTAGTTAGCAACTAAAATGATCTTAGTCACTAACTATGGTTAACTAAGTAACTAATAAATGCTTACCAAGATAACCATATAGTTGGTCACTAAGATCGTTTTAGTTCCTGACTAGGGTTAACTAAGTAGCTAATATATTCTTATCCAGATAATCATACATGTAGTAAGTCACTGAAAACTTTCTGTTGCTTACTAAGCCCGATCATCCAAAATATGCTACGGTTGAAACTATAAAGCTAATAAGGATTTTATGAATACAGGCCTAGGTTGTCAGAATATGTACGCTGTACATGTATGCATAAATTTTAATAAGTGAGTGAATTGGTCTGTTATGTAAGATTCTGTCTTTTATTGTACTACTGTATGTGCCTACATTATTTTGGTCTGCGATTATTTCTGTACATGTACTGCATTTTTAAACTGGCTCGTTTTTTTCTAAGCTAAAAAAAAACATTGAATTTGATTATGTCACCCCATGTGTTTTTACATTTGTAGAAATAACCGGCTTTGATTTTTTTTTATTTGATCTTTGGACAGCACATTGTTTGTAAGACTTTACAATCTTTGAACATTACACAGTTAACTTGTGCTCCATCCCAACTCCCCGGGGAGTTAAATGACTAAGTGTTAGTATGCATGTACAATGTAGTAGACTTAAGGGCCCGGATTCACAAAGGAGGTTTGTACAAACCATGGTTTAAACCATGGTCTACATCTATGGAGTGCTGCTCGTATACAAGTAAAACAATTTTTAATTTCTAATAATACGACTGTTAGTGCTTGCTAACCAGCAAATTTCACCATCTGAGAAGACAAATATTTATTTGGTGCATTTAGTAAATGTGTACCATCAACATTGTTAACAAGTAAGGACTTTACATTCTTTCTCCATCAGTTTACAAATGGCACTCCATAGATGTAGACCATGGTTTAAACCATGGTTTGTACAAACCTCCTTTGTGAATCTGGGCCGAGATCTACAACATCCCTATTGCCAGCAGAAAAATAGCTGTGGAAAAAGATAAGACTTGGCAGGCACTTTGGAAATCTGTATGATAAACAGTTTGCATTGCAACTACGGTGTAAATCACTTGAACTGCTCCTTTTGGTGTAGCAGTAATGAATGTGATGATGGTGAACAATTTTCATCATTTTGTTAACCTCGGGTCCCATTTTGATAAAAAGAAAAGGAGGCAATTTCTTCTATTACAATTGTCTATGATCTTCCTGCGATATATAATAACCCCGTACTTTGTATTCGTCCTTTACAGAAACTTGTGTATACTATTGAACTATTAATACAGTGGAACCATGATGTAGCAGTGACCTTGGGACCGTGAAAAATAGCTTGTTATATCAGATATATACATAATCAGGGTAAAAAGAAAAGAATATAAAGACCTGGGACCAGTAGAATTTACCTTGCTATATAAAGAGGGTTTTGTTACATCAGATCTCATTATAAAGAGTGTCCACTGTATATAATTATAAATGGTAGATATCCTAATAAAGCATTCAGTTGATTGGACTAGATTGGAAAATTTAATTTCAAACTAAATTATGAAACTGAATTGCATTTATATGAAATTGTGCATGCTATCTATTAAAGAAAAGGTCATTATAAGCACGTTCTTTCTGTCCAGAAACTTTGGCATAGATGTAGAAGTCTTGGCATTCGGTGGATTGAGAAATAGAATATCTAGGGATAATGGATGAAACTGAAATGCAATTTTGTATCTATAGGGAAACCATGCATGCATGAAAGACAAAAAAAAAAAACATATTACTATTGTGTAAAGGCTGAAACCAAATGAATGATGTTCCACTTCCAACTGTGTGTATGTTTTCCTATCTCTATATCCCTTCCGGAGTCTTTTCTATGTTTTGTTAAACGGGGCTCGACACTTAACGCTGGCCCCTCTTGCCCAGGGCACAGGGCTAGTAACTTTGGGCTAGCAAAAATGTATGAAAGTCATTTTTGGGGTGGCCAAATCTGGCCAAGACATCCAGTGTCTTGCCACTATCTTCTTAAATAGGACTTGACAATAATTCTGACCCAGGATTTGGGTAATATTTTTCTTTGAGCAAGCAACAAATTGATGAGATTCTGAATATTAGACAATTTACACATTAAATTAAATTTGGGGACAAGTAAAAAAAAACATTTGTTGTTGTTGTTGGTTTTTTTTTGTTTTTGGGGGGGGGCAAAAGTTTTGGAAAAATGAATGTGGACCTCTGTGTCAGGTTTTTCTTTTCTCTCTTTCTCTCTCTCTCTCACCCTTTTTCTAAGGCTCGTCTCTATGTTTTCGTATCATTTTCTTTCCTACATCTTGTCTATATTTCTTTGCCATCATTACAGACCTTTGTGTGAACTGATTATACCCATTCTTTTTACTCGATATATTGTCGATTAGTATTCCAATGCAGAGATGTGTTGTAACATCCGCCTCATAGATATATGTATATTGAAGCTTTTTTATGTGTGTGAAATTATCTTTGAACCTCCATTCGGCAGCAAGCCCGGGCTGGATTAAACATTTATAACTATTCCTTTATACAAAACTACTTTATTCACTTCATAGAAAATCGTTTCCAATGCCCATTCATCATTGATTCTGATTATTATAGAATTGCTATTAATGATACAGTGAAACCTCGTTATAACAAGCACCTCGGGGCCGATTGAAATTTCCTTGTTAAATCTTGTATCAGGGTTGAAAAATAATAAAATACATAGAACCTGGACCCGTGAACCAGCCTCGTTATAACAGAGCTTGTTATAAAGGGGTTTCACTGTACTAATCATCAAAGGCATTCATTATCTCTGTGGCTTCTTTTTATTTCTTTTTCATAGAAACTCAGGGGGAAGTTTGATGGAAAATCCAAAATTAAGGGGAAAAAGGCTGAAAGTTATTATCTGAAGTCTTCTTCCAGAGTAGATTTATTAGGTTCTTTTCATCCCTTGTTTAGACATGTAGTTAATTGTAACTTGTTTTCTTAGTATGTAGTAAACATAGTCAAACTTGCCATAGTGGCCACCTGTCTATAGCAGCCAACCTGCCAATAGTGGCCACCAAAAGTGATCCCCTGCAGAGAAAAGCAATGTTATGGAACCTGCCTATAGAGGTCACCCGTTTACAGTGGCCACTGTTCTTGCTAATCTTTGGGTATTCGTCATGAACAGTGGTCCACCAAAGCATGAAACCGATGACTGATTAATATTGTCAACCTGTACGATGCGTGTATTTGTTCCGATCCACCAAACACCAACAAAGTATGTGCACATTACATGTATGTGTGAAATATTGAAGACACCCTTTGAACAAAGTTGAAAATATGGCATTTCAACAACAAAAAAGGCGAGCTTAATTTGTTGGCTAATTGCAAAACTATCATAAAGATAGTGAAGACCATGATTGTTTTATTGTGATGATATGAAATGATCTCGACTTAATACATGTTTATTCCTAATGTTGCATGTGCAAAAGTAAACATTGTTTATCTTCTTATTCGTCTGCGCGAAATGATCCAATTCAATTGCTTTAATTGTTTAAATATATTACTGTGAAACAAAGAAAGTCTTAACTATTTAAAACTGAAGAATATTGATTCTTTTTTCGCTTTATGTTTGCAAATAATATAATATATTGCGGTATAGATGCGAGTCATATGCAAGGAGCCGTTTTTATTTTATCTTTTTTCTTTCTTTAGTACTACTAACCATTACAACTTGGTTTCTATATATATATTGCAAGTATATTTGAATATTTTTGTACATTCCACACACTCACTGTGTCTGTGAAAGCATTGTCGTTGTTTTTACCATGTAAACTTGGAAAAAACATTACAAATGAGCATTATAATCTTAATAAAGATATACATGTACATGAGCGTTGTTTGTCCCAAAAGTGATTTGATTATTGGGGTATGTGTGTGTGTGTGAATGTGTGCATGTATTGGTGTCATGTCTTGATTTACTATAACTAGTATCCAGAGCTGCCAATATTTTATCAGAAATCAGGGGGTGTATTCTGAAAACGATTTTAAGTTAAAATTTATTGTATATGCGTCATATCTACGTCACTAAAATATTACACTGTACTTAAGGAATAGCGATTTGATAAAATATATTTTAGTGACGTAGATATGACGTAGATAAAAATTAATTTTAACTTCAGAATACAACCCCTGGGAGATATCTATCAATAGCATACAACGTAATGACAATAATCTTTCAATAATCAGGGAGATTGGCTGATGTAATGAAATCCAATGCAGTAATCTTTGTCTGTTACTCTGTTTTTAAAAAGTCTCCTGCGAAATCGGGGAGAATTGGCAGTCGGTTCTGAGTATACCCATATGATCGATACATGAAATTCTCTCGGAGCTTTACAATGTATCAGACACACACTCGCACACACATACTTGTAAATGCTGTCAATCGAGGACCGAAATCCTCGTACTATGCAAACGTGGACATGCGTGTATGTGTCGTATAGATATTTCACTGCCCAACCGAGGACTATTGTGTATGTGTTCGAAATTCAACAGCACAACCGTGGACGTACGGGGAGCACGTTAATTTTTTCGGATTTTTGATGCGCGCGCATATGAATGGAAATCGAATTAGCAATCGTTTGCACTAGTTAAGCAAATGAGGACGGTCCACGGATGGAAATGTGTCCGTGGTTGGATAGTAGTGGCATACACGTATGTCCTCGGTTGGGGGTGCTTACAAACTCAAATCAACTCACATGTGACGTGCACTTTCTTCTCCCTTGGGAGCAATGCAATCCGGCAGCCAATAAGGCACACAGGATGGTAGCAGCAAAAACAAATACATTGTCTAGCTGAAGGAAAAACACAATGGGCATACACTACACTGGGTTCAAAGTCGGGATCCAATTATTGGAAAGCGAGCCGTCTACCAAACCATCTTGCCACACCACAACCAAAAACTTACCAACATTTTCAACATCATGGACCACTGAAGTCTAATGATTCATATTATATCCAAATATAGGCCATTTTTATTTGACATAATCTTGTATACAATAATAATAATACACTGCACATTAATGTGTACAACTTGCAAGAACATATATAAAACAAGAACAAATTTGACAGCCGACAATGTGTACAAAGAGGGCGCACTTCCCATATTTTCTTGCCACTAACAGTGTACCATTACTTCTGGTATGTCTATGCAAAAAATAGGCGTTTTAACTTGTCGAAGTTGTATTTTTTGTCATTAGAATTCAATACAAAATTTAACCTGGGTAGTTATTGCCAGAGACAAAGAGACAATTTGGAATTGAAATATCATAATTGTAAATTAGCCATCGAAAAAAGCAGATAATACATAGTGTTCATACACTTATTTTTCCATGACTTTCCATGACATTCGAAGCAAACATTCTATGACTTTTCCACGACTTTTCACCAAGGTAAACGAGGTTCTTCGACTACTTTCAGTACCGTAAACCGGGGTGACTTTTGCCACTTTTTGAGGAGGATGTATTTTCATCAAGTCTCACACTTTAGAACTAATTTCTGATTCTATAAATTACCCTACGTATAAGAATACATTTGAAGCAATAAGAAATTTGTTTTAAAATGCGAGGCTTGATGAAAATATATTCATCTATTAAAAAAAGTGGCCAAAGTCACCCCGGCGGCTAAAGTCAACCCGGTTTGCGGTACTTTTTGTAACAAATTGGTGTAATACGTATAAATGAAAAGATTAGCCTACATCATAGTACAGTCAAAACCTTTCTTAGCGGCCACCTGTGTATAGCAGCCAACCTGCCTAAAGTGGCCACCGAAAGCGATCCCCTGCAAAGGAAAACAATTTTACGTAACCCGTCTATAGAGGTCACCTGCCTACAGTGGCCACTTTTCTTGTTTCCCTTTGCTGGCCACTATACACATGATTGACTGTTTTAGTCTTGCAAATCCATGATTTTCTATGATCCATACAATAATTTTCCCTGACTTTCAAGGCCTGGAAAATACAAAAGTCAAATTCCATATCTGTGCAGTAGCCAGGCAACCTTTTTTTGCAATGTGATAAAATAACAATGATAATAATAATAATAATGCGTTTATATAGGGCATTTTCCATCTAAAATGTTCAAAAGCGCTGTAGGTCCAAATAATGAGAAAAGGTGGGTTTTCAATTGTTCTTTAAAAAGACTGAATGATTGTTGGTTGTGGAGAGTTAGAGGTAGTTTTTTCCAAAGCTCTGGTGCTGCCGAAGCAAAGGCCTATGAGCAGTATGGCGAAGGTATGTACTCAAATAAAATCCTTGAATTTTTGGTTCAAGATCATAGGTTGGAAAATCTGTTTTTGTCCTGAAATGAGCAAGAATGAAATAATATCCCAATACAGGCTTTTTTGTTCAAACAACAAATCTTGTACACAATCATACACCAGCGCAAGTTACATCTTACAAGAACATTAATACTGAACAAATCTGACAGCTGACGTAAAATGAAATACACATACAATCTTTTAAAATGTTTTGAGGTAACCATCAGAAGTTAAGAGACAGGAGAAATCAGTAAACTTTCAAATAAAAGAAAGAGCAAGAAATAAGGTATTAATGAGGCATTGATACTTTGATACATAGAGACTATCTGACTCAAAAAGACAGCCCAAATTGACCGCTTCTGTAATGTATGCAAATAATATGCGTATGACGTCAGACGTTGGCAAGCTGAACAATAGTAACTAGGTCCGGCAAGCTCCGGCAAAGTTAGCTTGCCGGACCTAGTTACTATTGTTAAGCTTGCCAACGGGGAGTCTTACGTCATACGCATATTATTTGCATACATTACAGAAGCGGTCTATTGACTGAAATACACAAAAGAGAACTAGGGAGAAATTATCACCAAAGTGATCATATTTTGATCCAAGCTGACTTGAGATCAAAATTAAGTTGAAAGAGAAATTTAACTTCATGTGACTACAGTATGATGTCATGTAGACAGGGCAAGCCTTGGCCAAGTATATCATGGCACTCCCACTCTAGTGCTTAATCTACATCGGTGAGGGCAGCATCTTTAATATCCAGTCAAAAATTTGTGTTTAATTATTGTAATAATAAACGTTACAATGTGTGCACATTTAACAAACTTCCCGAAAAGTTCCAGGGCCCATATTCATAAAACCCTGCTAGCTTAGTTTCACGCTAAGTGTATTTCAAATGATACAGTTTAGTGAGCAGCAAACAGTTTTCCTAGTCCCCAACTAGGGTTAGCTCTCCGTTTGACATCCGTTTGCGCAATCCGTTGATATGTGACCGGGCTATTTATAGGTACCCACTGAAGTAACCCTAGTTAGCAACTAAAACAATGTTATGTTTAATTCTCAGCCACGTCATCCAAAATAAGCTTAGCATGAAACTTTAGCTGGCGGGGTTTTATGAATATGGGATCTGACCTACATGTACATGTACATGAACATGAGAACAAATGAGAGTATACATAACTGTGTACATTGATAACCAACTTTTCACCATCATATGACAGAGAAGATGACATCCGAGTACAACTTACTTCGAAGTATAAATATGCTTGTATATAAATATTCTTGTATATTAAAGGGTTTAAACACAAAATATGATAAACATTAAGTGTTTTTTTTCTTCATTTCATTGTCATGTTTGTTTCAAATTGTGTTTGGGTTTTTTTTGCTTGTTTTGGTCATTTTTTTTATATTCTCCAAATTTGTACCATTTTTGTTTTTACAATGTTTATATCATCATTTGATGTATTCATTTTGTTCATGCATAGCCTTTCTGAAACAGCCATTGGCTTGGCTGAAAGCAGGATTTTTACCAAGGTGAAATAAACTCCAAGCTTAAAACCAATCATATCACCGCAACAAACTCAAGCTAATTTGCAATTAAACTTGCTGAAATACAATGCAAATAATGATAGAATATATGATACATGTACTATTGATAACAATTTCAACAAAATACCTTTAACAGATATGAATAAGGTTTGAGAGATCATGGTCCCGTTGCAGAAAGAGATACAATCGATTGTAAGTTACAATTAATTGCAAGTCAGAAGATTTGCACATTTCAACCAATCAGATTTGCGCATTTAGAACACATGGGCCCGTTGCAGAAAAAGATACAATCGATTGTAATTGTTAAAAATTGATTGTAAGTCAGGACATTTGCGATTTTCAACCAATCAGATTTGCGCATGAAGATCACATGATCTGACTTACGATTAATTGTAACTTACAATCGATCGTATCTCTTTCTGCAACGGGGCCCTGATCTGACCTACAATCAATTGTATCTCTTTCTGCAACGGGGCCCTATATGTTGTATCATATGATGGGAGCAGATTTCAAATATTGAAGGGAAAAGAGCATTAATCACTTTTGAGCATTTACACCCTTCGTATCACAAGCTTGAATAGATGAGATAAATAAGAATAAATTCTTGAATATTTTCTACAAAAAGAAAGAAAGTGGAAAACTCAAGTTGGAAACTATATTTGGTCCAAGAAATATAAGGAACATCAAAAAGTAAATAGATCATTCTTCACAAAATAGCATATATACAGTCAAACCTGTCTATAGTGGCCACCCAACGGAGACAAGAAATGTGGCCACTGTAGACAGGTGACCTCTATAGACAGGTTCAATACACTGTTTTTCTCTGCAAGGGATCACTTTGAGTGGCCACTATAGGCAGGGTGGCTGCTATAGACAGGTGGCCGCTAAGACAGGTTTGACTGTATCTGAATCAGGATCTGAGGATAATTTCTGAGTACAAATTAAACCTATTCTAGTTTACGCAAGACACATCTGCAACAACTGGCACATTTGTCACATCAGCGATTGTGGAGATCAGCACTAAAAGCACAGAAAAACCAAATGCCGACAATTTTGCTTACTGTTACTGATACGTGCACAATTTCTGTGACTTTTACTCACATATTTCCTCTTGGGCATTACTAATAATGAAAATAATCAATGTTTTTTAGACAACTAAGATCTGCCATGTTTAGCAACAGTACTGCCTTCCATGTCATATGAGCATGCCCTAAAGCCCTCCATACACAGAGCGGACTTGACCATATCGGACCGGTTTTCAGTCAGGCTAGAGTCGGTTTCGCTCAGTCGTAGCCGATTCAACCTGTCGAATCGGCCTCGAATTATCTCCGACTGGCTCTTGACCGGCAAAACAGGAGTCCCGAGGCAACGTATACTGAGCTGAACTGACTGAAAACCATTTGGAGTCGGTCGAGTCGGCTCTGTGTGCGGAGGGCTGAACAGTAACAAATAACCACTGACAGAGCAGCAGACCTAACAACAGCGGTTACATGACCTACATTTATTTATAGAGCATGCTCGGATGACTTTTCATGCCTTACGACTGAAAAACATGGTAGCCTTCGGTGGTCAGTCAAAACAGATGATAGCAGGGTTGCCAACTTTGAAGCAGAGGTGAGCGTGTGAGATTGAGACATTGCGAGGGAGCGAAGCGACCGAGCGGGGGGAGGAAGCTTTTGCAATTTTGAACTTGAAATCGTGCAATCTGATGCATACCTAATGAGGTAAAATAACATTTCATATACAGACATTAAACACCCTAAGTCACTATGTTCTGCTTTAATACCAATATACAGGTAACAAGTCTTGATCATAAATGTTTCTTCTAGCGCGGCGCGGCACGATCGTACTTCCGGATATATCGGAAGCATACATGCCATAAATGGTTTCGACACCTACGGAGACGAGAGGCTGGCGTGCGCCGGGCGACGTGTTCATCTAGCTAGGGTGCAATTTACGCAAATCCGGCTGGTGTCCCGGGCCGGCCGTGTACGTTCACAGCCGGTTAGGCGGATTTTGCCGTGAAAACGCGTGTATTATCATTATTGTGCACGACAAACGGAACGCCTGAACGTTAATATACGTTTTTTATATGCTTTTTTTTGTTTTTCTCCAATATGCTTCTAAAGGCGTGTGATATTAAGAGATCAGCGTGCGAGCGGGAGAGAGGGGTGAAATGCGTGTGTCACACGCTCAATGCGTGAGACTTGGCAACCCTGTGATAGTGTTTTCAAAAACATTGATTATTTCTCTCATTAGTAATACCCAAGAGGAAATATGCGACTAGAAGTGACAGGAAGTATGCACTTATGTTTAAAATCATTTTCAAAGCCGTTTATAAGGATTTAATTTTTTTCTGGCCGCTACCCACTCAAATATGTACCCTTTTTTTATACTACGTACTATGTAAATTCTTTTTAGTACGTGTTTTGTCGTTATTCATGTTTCAATTGTATTTTTGTATTTTTTTTTTATGAGTGAAATAAACTGGAAATGGAAATGGAAAATTAAGCAAAAATTAGTGCTTCCCTTTACAGAAAAGGATATTTGACATGATGTTCTGTAGAAGTTTTAACTAAAATTGGTACTTCATGGCTCATACTGAATCTGAATTTAAAAGGTGCTATCATCTAAAGGGGATTCATAACATTTCATGAACAAATGCTTTGTATATCTGTTTCTTATGGTGGCATTATAGGGACACTTTGGCCAAATTTTGGCCAAACTTTGGCCAAATTTTGGCCAAAATTTGGCCAAATTTTACATATTTGGCCAAAATTTGGCCAAATTTTGGCCAAATATATCGCCAAATTTTGGCCAAATTTTGGCCAAATTTTGGCCAAAATTTGAGCCAATTTTTTTTATTTGGCCAAAATTTGGCCAAAATTTGGCCAAAATTTGTGCGAATATTTGGCCAAAATTTGGCCAAATTTTGGCCAAATTTCGCTCCACAAGTCATACCTATTTTCAGTTGCATAGGCGTCTACTGGTACTGTATACGGAATTACACAGTTTTAATAACGTAGCCTACTTGTTTTTTTAAGTTATCTGTTTATAGCGTCCACACTTCTTGTCTGCATTGGGTGATCACTATACACAGGTTTGATTTGGGACCTGTCTGTAAAGGTCACCTGGTTAATAGCGGCCAATTTTCTTGTTTCCGTATGGTGGTTATTATACACATGTATGACTGTGTATAATATACGCGATATTTTGGGACCTGTCTATAAAGGTCACCTGGTTATAGCGGCCACATTTTGTATTTTCCCTTCTGTGGTGACCATACAAAGGTTTTACGTACTGTATGTTATTTAATGAACTGGTCTGTAAATGTAACTTGTTTATGGCGGCCAATTTTCTTGTTTCCCTGTGGTAGTCATTATACACAGGTTTGACTGTAAACGATATTTGGGGACCTGTCTGTAATGGTCACATGTTTAACGCGGCCATTTTTCGTTTCTCTTTAGTGGTCATCGGTCTGACTGTTGAACGATATTTTGGGACCTGTCTATAAAGGTAACCTGATTATAGCTGCCAATATTCTTGTT
>JBAMJV010009114.1:0-51624 GCA_037951105.1 Echinarachnius parma | reverse complement strand
CTTTCTTTCTTTTTTCTTCCTTTTTTTTGAGGGGAGGGGGCTTTTTGGGGGGGCAAAAACGCGTTTTGCCCCCCCCACTTTTTGGATTGGGGGGGCGGCCGCCCCCCTGCCCCCCCACTTCATGCGCCTATGGAACGTGCCAACTTTGAACGCATTATCGAATTCCACTATTGTGTTTATATTGTTTTAGCTCGAGCGACAGAGGTGACAACGTTACCATCATGGTCACAAGTGATACGCCCTTTGGGTAAGATAACACACATGGACTAGTATTCTACTAAATGTGTCAATTTAGGCTGGACTAAAACAGATTAGATTAAACAACAATTCCCAGTAACCAGTTAACCCTGCCCCCACCCCCCCCCCCCCCCCCCCCCCCCCTCCACGATTTTCCGATTGCTCTGGAACGCGTAAGGATGACGCTCCGCCGCTTGGTGACTTTTTCATTTTGAATCTTGCGTATCTTTCCAAACAAATTTTTCGAAAAGCGGACCTTCCGTTACGAAAGTCACGTTTCTTATTGTCTTTGCATGACAGCCTACAAAATTGCTCATTTTCGTGATTTGTGTATTATACAAATATCAGTTTTCCTAAAAAGAGATAATTCGTTTTTTGGTCTCGTTTACATTTTAGTTGTTGTTTTGGGGTTGAAAATAGTTGAATTATAGTTAGTAATAAATTGAAACGTAAAAACAATGGTGTACATATGTAAACAAAAACACCCAGAGAAATACATAAGAAATTATCAAAACAAAATAAAACACAAGGAATAACCTGACTCTTCCAATGTTTGTTATACATTATAATTCCTAATTGTCTAAAGGATTATCGTCGCTGGGCATATAAAAGGGCAACATTTTATTTTCAGATAGAGTACTTAAAAACCTATCCGATGATATATTTAGAATCCCTATATCTGCCCTGCTTTTTGAGAAAATCAAAAATTGCAAAAGGACATCATTTTAAAATTGCGCGTATTTGGGCTACAAAAAGGGCAAAATCGTTTTTCACGAACTGCCGAG
This sequence comes from Echinarachnius parma, assembly GCA_037951105.1. Classification (NCBI taxonomy): domain Eukaryota; kingdom Metazoa; phylum Echinodermata; class Echinoidea; order Clypeasteroida; family Echinarachniidae; genus Echinarachnius; species Echinarachnius parma. Next base: position 50,602 of record JBAMJV010009114.1, on the reverse strand, counting down.
AGGTGTCATTTGGGTAAGAATCCATACGCTCATGACAAATGAAATGTATGATTTGACTATTTTTCCGTAAAAACATAGTATTGGTTACAATATATGCACATACGTAAGGCCACAACTTTTATTTTAATTGAATTGGCGACGAAATTACTTTTTTGCATGTTTGGCATACACGACTGAACAGTAGAACTTGCACCTCCTGCGCGTATGGAATGGCGCGTACAAGGACAATGCGCATTTTGTCATTTCTGCATGCCATAGAATTATGAATAAACAAACCAACTCGTTTCATACACAATATCCGCGCAATATCGGCGTGCAACAAAGACAAATACGAAATGCGTAATAACTCCATTAAATAGAACTGAGCATGCGCAAAATTAAACAACTTGTAGCCAAACAGCATACCTAACTTTTTCACTAAACAAAGTTACTGAATCTGGCATTTGAACAAAATTATTGCCTAAAAATGTTGTTTCTTGAAAAAAAAGTATGTATCGTGTTTTGCTATCGATATCATCAATTTGTCCTTTTACTTGCCCAGCGACGATATGTAGTGAAAACCCATGTTTGATTATGAAGGATATTTGATTAATAGGTACAAATATTAATTTCATCACTTTATTTGCACAAATTACCATAAATTTGAAAATTAATGAATTTTGGAAAAAGCCAATTTGTATACACTTCACTTGACATACGTGCAAATTTTCGCGGCGATCGGCCGTTTTACGGCCGAGATCTTAGGTTGGGAGGGGGGGGGGGGGGGGGGGGGTATAATGCCCTTCCCCCTTAGCCGTAGAAACGCCCCCAAATAGCCCGCCCTTTTAAGATTTAAACCAGTTCAGACATGTGGCATTGACAATCACATCAATGATTGTTATACACCACTTCTGATTCTTTTATTGTCATTAGACAAACATGCCTCCAGTGCTCAAACTGCCATTTTAGTCAAATAACACATTACTAGTGACGCGTTAAACAATTCAATTGGATTGTTAGTCTGAGGAGAAACAATATGGTTTATTTCTGGTGATGCATGGCAACAACCAATGTACTGGTTGATATTTTATGTCCATAAGGTCCAGCCTAAGTTGATATATTTAGTAGAATACCACCTATGATGTGTTACTATTACTAGACATTGCAGTATATTTCATCCATCTAGAATTGTGAGAGATGTTTTCTTGAAAATAATATAAAAATAGTAACATCGTTATTAATTTCACATCAAACATTCAAATCAATCGTGAGATAGAGTTAGACTAAATACACATTTAATCAGCAGTAAATACAAGTAGGGATAAACAGACTTTGCAAGATAAGGATATAAGTTGTAATTACAAAAATTCAAAAATGTATGTAAAATCCCATTGTAATATTGTTGTTATAGCGTTCTTCAAGTTCGAGAATGACGTCACAGACAGCTCTGGGTTCGCTTCTGACTCGAACGTGAGCGTCAGCGGTTCATTGACGTACGATGCGGTCAGACGGCGGTCTTCGACGGTAATACTACGGTAACTGTGCAGTCCTTTGATGGATATGCCTGGGGAATAAACTTCAGCGTGAGCATTTGGTTCAAGCGCACTGGCTCATGGTACACCATCCAGGGCATTGTCAACAACGGATACTACAAGTATGGGAGCTGGAAGATCTATGTCGATGGACACAAAGTAGGATCCTGTTTGTATATCACACCAGACGAAGGAGACACCAGTAACCTACAATGTCTTTATCGCTATTTAATCGAAACTGCAGGGGCAGACTGGAACCACGTGGTGATTACCTTCGACGGCAACCAGTTCATTACATATCTGAATGGACGGTAACAAGCAAACGAAGGATGTCTGCTGCAACCGTGAGATTATCACCAAACAAACGCCCGTGACCATTGGGCAAGATGGAGGTCCCCATTTCTTCTTCGGTCTGATCGATGAATTGCGTATCTACAATCACACAATGTCCGAGTCACAGGTCTATGACTTATACAACACCTCCCGCTGTACCTAAACAAAGAGAGCTGAATATGAAACAAAATTGGGGGAAAAATAACTCCCCGCCCTCCCACATCCCTACTTGAACGAACGCAGTGTGCAACACTCTGTTGCACAGTGTGGACCACAGTGTGAACACACTGTGCAGACTGTTTCAAATGTTAAATTGGAGCGTGTTCACAGTGTGAACACTCATCACACTGTGAACACATTAGGAACACACTGTGAAATGTCTTAGGTACACAGTGAGAGCGCAATATGTATACACTGTGAACGCGGGCAATTTTACTCTGTAGCGACAGGGCACTCAATGTGAGATCACAGTGTTGTCACAATATGCGCAAATTGGGTTCACAGTGTGAGTTGATTTTCACCTAGTTAACACGCTAAAACTTAATACTGTGGTCAACACTGTGAAACACAGTGTGTTCACACTGCAATCAAACTTTCCGGTATGGATGCCTCGTCTGAACCTCTGTACCATGTTCGACAGGGGTCGTCTATCCCAGTCACGTGTTTAACATTTATTCCATGTCGCCCCTCGTCCTTATAAAGAGTCATTCTTTTATGAAGGCTCGATCATTACCCCACCCGTCCTGCCCAAACTAACATGGCACCCGTGTAGCAGTCACCTTTCAATAAGGACTCTACTTCCTTGCTTATACTCTTTCTAAAACATCATAAAGTGATCTCACAATTAGGCTACACAAATAATTCATTTTCCCACCCATCCTTTCCTTACGAACAATGGAAATAACACAATTATAATGCTAAAATGTTATAATGCTAATATGCTAATAATGCTAAAACTAATATTGTTATAACTAAAAAGTAACATCTTAAGTAGTCCAGTCCATCAGCAAGTTCACATACTTGAAATAGGATGGTATGGTCGCAATATCGGTATAATTAGCCTTTCATGTACATACTTATTATACTGCAGCACATTTGTAAATTAATGCGCAAATATAGAAATGTAAGAGTAAATGTATGTGTTTGTCTACAGTTAAATAAACAACACATTTTGTAGCGGTAAGGCAAACAAGTGTAAATCGCGTTTGAACAATACTGTGAAGTCTTTAATAGGGAATAAGTAGTTCATAACCGTGTTATTGATACAATACTTTTAAATAATTGTCATTGTCTTTAATATCAGTTTATAGTCATGTTTGTATATAGGCGGTTTGTTCATCACGTATATAATACTCATATATCTGAAGGCCCTCTGAAATATTTTGAGCCAGAAACCGTTTAGCACTGATCCCGAAAACACTCGGGCGGTTGCCATAGAGATAATGTTGTGTTGCTGTCCTAGTGCTGAGTCAAAACGTTTAACAAACATTTAAACGTTTAGCATTTAAGAAAACGTTTAAACAAACAAAATAATCGCATTTGTTTCGTAGTTACTGTATTTGTCACAATGTTGTCTCTATATTTGTAACCACTGTGTTCATCGTGTAGGTCTTAATCTGAGGGCTACCTGAAATATATTTTTTGTTTGTTACATAAATTGTACGAATAATGTGTTTATTTAATTAAGTGTTTGTATAAATCGCATAGAGAGGCAACGTTATTATTGTGGGTTATATAAGCACAGGTTATCATTATTATAATTTTGTTTTATTTTATTATAATTATGATTGTTATTATTATTATTATTATTATTGTTATCATTAATATTATTATTATTTTAATTTGTACACATGTTAATACATTCAAGCATACATTAAACATGTTAAATGGTTTAATTAAAAACCATATCATTCGAATATCGAGCATATCTGAAATAGTAGAAAGGCAAGTTATTTTGAATCTAAATTGAAAATGGTAAACGTTCATGCTATCCATCTATCACTGAATAATATAATTTACCAAGCTTAAATCATTGAAGGCCATTGTTGTCATTCAAATAACAAGCGTCTATGAGAATGGACGCTTTTCAACTCCCTGACGAAAAAATGAAGAACAAAAAGAAAACTATTCATACGATGTAATGTCTGAGTGGTTAAATGTGTAGTTAAAGGGCAATGCAACTCAAGAATAGAGTTTATCCTACTTGATATATCGTAATATGCCTTTTTATTATATATAACATAACTCCGACTCAGATTTCTGCTTTGGGAGAAATATGTGAAAACTCTATCGGGTTTACCACTATTCATGCGAACACTGGAGGCCGCCATCATTAGGTGTGTGCGGACTTATGGTCAGTGATATGCACTAATGCATTTCAATAGCACCATTGAAACCATTGTCTGAATACTTGTAGATGCTTTGACGAGTCTGTAAATCAGTGAAAAGCTTTTTGTTCGGCCCGTAGAACACTCGTCATAGTTTGCAAAGCATGTCGGGCAATTACAAGAACATGGCCGCTCCCATCACCTTTCGCCGCCGTAAGAATTAGTAAAATGTGGGTATGTTCAGGTAAGGATTTCATGAGATCCAGGAGGCCAAAATTGCCAAGTTATGTATCAAATAAAATGTATGTTTACCCTCTAAGCGATAATAATAGCCGAAAGCCATAGTTGCATTGCCCTTTAAGTTTTGGTATATAAGGCGCTGCACGAAATTATTTTTGATTGAGATAATGAAAAATTGAATGTCAAATTTGAAAGAATATGCAATTTTAATGACAGTATAAACTTTCGAAAATAATATCGCTAGTGATATTCGTTTGTCTCGCAATGTATGGTCAACAAGGGATCTAAAATATCACGACGTTTCGTGCGCCGCTGCAACACTTCGTCATTGATAAGACCTTTTATTGCAAATTATAACACTAGACGCCACAAATAGCCGAAAACCAACCGAAAACCGAATATAAAAAAACGTTACTTTTCTTATACCGGTAGCTATTTATTCAATAAGCTTCATATTATAGTACAACACAGTAATTCACTCAAAGTATTTAAAAAAAAGCTGCCTTCAGTTTAATGCTATTCTATAATGTTCAGTTGTTATTTAGTAAATTGAATTCTTGCTAGATTACGTGTCCTACGCAAATTGGTTCCACGGAGGTTTATTTCAATAGCCTCTCACCTCCCAGTCATGTTATCTCACTCTCTTCTTCTTCTTCTTCTTCTTCTTCTTCTTCTTCTTCTTCTTCTTCTTCTTCTTCTTCTTCTTCTTCTTCTTCTTCTTCTTCTTCTTCTTCTTCTTCTTCTTCTTCTTCTTCTTCTTCTTCTTCTTCTTCTTCTTCTTCTTCTTCTTCTTCTTCTTCTTCTTCTTCTTCTTCTTCTTCTTCTCCTTTTTCTTTTTCTTTTCTTAACATCGTTTGATTGTGTAAAGCTAAGTAAGCCTTTTGATTTTTTGTAATACTGTGTTTGTGTTGTGTAGGTGTATTTTAATGTTTGTTTGTTATATATGTTGACTACAGTTCGTTTAATGTACGTAGCTTATGTATTATGCCGACTGTAATTGTTTTGTATTTGTATACAGGGCGCACCTGTAAAGCAGTTTTTTTAACTGAGGTTGCCTACCCTGAATTTGTAAAGAAGACCTGAATAAATAAATAAATAAAATAAATAAATAAATATTAAAGGGGAAGGAAATGTTTATATGTTCGCTTGATTTTACTAGCAAATTCAACATTTCTGCAGAATTTAATATATTTTCTCTTGAATATCACTAATAATTGACATTATCACTGTTTTTTAAACCATTATGTACTGTTATGACTAAGCACTAGAGGCTACCATGTTTTCAAAGTTTACTATAATGAAACGACATCGGTGCGCATCTGGACGTGCACTGGCAAAAGCGGGTTATTTAACCAATGTTGTTGAAGATGATGCTATGTCAGTAGTTATATAACCCGTTGTTGTAAGTGCACACTCAGATACGCTCATATTGACTACTCGCATTGTTATCCCCTTATTTGTTTTCTCATGTATCATGACTTGGTACAAACGTAAGAAGGCAGTTTCATAAACCATTCGTAGCCTTGGAATCAAATATATTAAAAAGCAAAAAAAAAAGTATATGTGACCTTACACCACAAAACGACCAATAAGTCGGGAAAACTGATTTTGCTGCTTTTCATAAAACATTAAAATAGAAGTCATTACCTTTAAAATGGTATATCATTCGTCATATTTGGACTAAGCAAACCCTCTCAAAATGAACACCAAAGATTTGGAATATGGCTGAAGCATTTTCAAAATAAGGGAGAAACGGGCCATTTAAAAGAGCAGTTTCCATTAAAGCGCTGTAATAAGATGACATTTATTGGATGAAAAAAAAATATTTAAACATGATTTCTGACGCTCAAAATGTTACAGAAGCTAGATTAAGATATGCTTATTCAGGAAATACCAAAATCCTAAATCTCAAATTTTGAACAAAATTCGACTATTTTAGCTAATAAAAGAGAAACTACCACAGCGACGTAACGGTCGGTTTGTGGTGTAAGGTCACATATTAGACTTTTAATACATTTGACATGAAGAAATATAACCTTCTTGATAATAGAAAAATATTAATGATTTGAAACAACTTGTATGCCTTTTAAAAGTACTTTTACAATTTGTTTTTTATACTGTTTAAGTCTAACTTTGTGAAACAGACCTGAAATGCTGAAGTTTGTAGATATCGGAGGAAGATGTTTACATTAATTTGTGATAATTTGTATTATCTGCTTAACTTGTAATGTTTATAAACTGAACTGTCGAAACTATTGCAAAACATCAACTGTTCATGGAATGGCATCCTCGATATACTCGTGCACAAAGGTATACTATAACAACATTAAGTGTGCATGCATTTAAGATATCACTTGATTTTGAACAAATATCGAACATTAATGACATTTAAACATTTATTTAATAACGTGGCGAGTCCTTCTGTGGCAGATTGTTATTCCACTGGACTTATACAAATCTATCCTTAAGACTTACCTTTTTAAGCAAGCCCAATAATGTTTTGTTGTTAATATTATTGTATTAGCCCGGTAATTTAATATTGTATTAAGTAATATAATAATAATAATAACAATAACTGGTTCTTATATATAGCGCCTTTCGTTACAATAACTGCATATCAATGCGCTTTACAATAACACAAAATATCGAACACAGTTGAACATTTATTTACATAAATGTGGTGAGTTATTCTGTTGTGGAATCACAGTTTGTGGTAGATTGTTAATCTACTGGACTCATTCACATGTCTTCTTAAGACCTACCTTTTTACACAAGCCCAGTAATGTTTTGTTGTTAATATTTGTTAGTTAATTTACTATTGTATTACGTTGTATAACTTGCATAACTTTGATCATTCATTAATTGTATAAATAATGTTTACAGTGATTTAGTAACAAGTACAACAAGTGATTAGAGATTAATCAAATGTGTACTGATGTGATTTGATATGTCTACACAATAATGTGTGCAAATGTCACGTTAAATGGATTTGTTTGGCAAAGAAATGAGCAAAAATGCACAGTGATATTCACTAACTCATTGAACTTACTTTGTGCACGGCTTAAATTATACCGTAGACAGTTTAACATCTTCAATCAATGTGTCCCGTGCTTTTATTGTTAATTCGAACATGACAATGTATGAGAGAACCACTAGAGTTCCAAGTAAGTTTGAAGATTTGAACAATGTTACTAAGTCCCTTTGATTTGTTCTTTTAATTAAAAACACAATTATATATATGTTTCACAATGATTGTATATTAAATCTAAATTGTAGTATTCTGTACTTAAAACTTGACCTTATATAATTGTGCAGTACTCTTTATTATCAAATGTACGATTTGTTCTTATATTGTTATTCTTCTATATGTACAGCGCTCAGAAACATACGTACTAAGTGCTTTATAAATGTTATTTATCTATTTATTTGTTCCTGAAGGATGTGATAATTATAGACTTTTTATTTGTGTTTGTTTTTTTGCCAAATATATAACTAAATATCAAAATTATTGATTTGAAAATTGAAAATAACTTTAACTTGCGAAGGTGGGTGTCTAAACTTATGTTCTTCATTCAATTTAATCATTTAATTTAAAGGGGTAGTTCAGTTTTGGTATAGAGGCCGCTGTACACAATATTTTGTGTGAGAGCATACCATTTTCATGACAAAATCAACATTATTTGATCAAAATCGGTTCAGAAACGGCTGAAATATCAAAAAATATATCCGATCGGAATAAATCTGGGCCCCAGATATATTCGATGATTATTTTTAAAAATTAAAACAATTATTACATTTTTAAACAAAATTTTAAAAAGGGATATTGAATAGTTGTTGATGATCTCTCTTTAAAATCATTACCTTAACCAAAACATCACATGCATAATTTTGTTTAAAAAATGGTTGAAACCAATGGTTTTTTAGAGTGTTTTTTTAATGTCTTCTAATGGCTCTTTTTTAATGATGACAGGCCTGGCTTTTCACTTAGTCGTTTGTAATTTTCTATACCTTTCGAGCATAGTGGAGTTATAACTATTAGTGTGTAATGTTATTGTGCAGGTTTTGGTTACTAAAGCTCAGCCTTACCAAAACTGTACTACCCCATTAACGGACGCATGCCGCAAGATTCGTACAGTTAACATCAGGCATAGTGTTTGCGCTTATGAGCGAAATCGCCAGGGCCCATAACACAACATTCATAAAAGCTCGTTAGCTTTCCTTGCTATTTTGGATGACGTGGCTACGAATTAAACACAATATATTTTAGTTGATAACTAGGGTAAACCTAAAGGATACTTAAGACTTGCCCAGCTAACCCTAGTTGGGGACTAGGAAAACTGTTTGAAGCTCAATAAACTGCACAACTTAAATACACTTAGCAAGGAACTAAGCTGGCAGGGTTTTATGAATGGAGCCTGGCATTTACATTGTGAGATTTTGAAAAGCGCCATTGCTGTCATCTGTCAAACTATTATGGTATGTTATGATCTGTGTATGTTTTGAAAGAAAGATTAACATATATTAAATTTCTTGCCTTTCATTCAAAAAGAAGTTTTTCTTGTGTATTATTATATTCAGGATCTATGTGGAACAAGTGTCATTGTGTGTGTACTTGTGTGCGTTTGTGTATGTTTGTTTGTTTGTGTGTGTGTGTGTGTGTGTGTGTGCGTGTGTGTGTGTGTGTGTGCGTGTGTTTGTGTGCGTGTTTGTATTCTTCATGTATTTGTGGAACCACCTCATGATTACACGCTTCATGTGTGGAACCTTTTTGAAATTGTAGGACCAGATTCCGGTAGCGTGGCTTATAACGCACGCATTTTTTAATTTTTTGATTACTGACTTCCATTGTCAGTTATGTATTACACTCAATGTATGTAAGCAAAAAACTGTTCCTCAAAAGTGTGACCAGAATGCAATGCAACTTCTTTCCAACAAACCTGTGATAAGAAGGAACGTATGCGAATCTGTGTGAGAATGTGTGGATTTGTATTATAATTATAATCCATCAGCGGAACGTCGATGGAAATTGTATCCGACGTTTACTGACTAGTTGGCTCGGGTTGACTTCCTCCGGGTAAGCGTTCATTTCCTATGTGAATTGGGGTACCTCCTTTACTGCTTAAATAGTGTTAACATGTTGACAATTGTTCAAATTGTGTTCATGATAATATTGTATATATTGTATAATATTGTATGATGCTATTATATTAATATTGTATTATTTGTTTGATAATAATTATTGTGAAATGACTGGCATCGACTAGCCTGCTTGGCTATTGATGATTCATTGTTATTTTTTACAAACTATGATGTTCTATTACTTGTTACTATTGTGTGATTTTAATATATTTTTGTTAACGATGTTGTTTGGTAAATCAATTTCGTTTCAAATATTAAAGATTGTAAGCGTGGGGATGCCTTACCGCGGGTCGCCAATTTAGACTAGGCTCGTTTGTGCGCATTACGCTAGTGCGCATGTACAAAATCTTGTCATGCCATATTTCATTTTGAGGCAGCTAAACAATACTGGCAGGTGAAGGAAGGGGAACAGATAATCGTTCGGTTACCGACCCCAGCACAATACTCCGCCCAGCCATAATTTGCCAATACGCACTTTCAAATCACGATGAGAATGATTTCCTCGTTCAACCTACACACTTTTCCTTCTTCGCCGGACAAGGCAGAATTCATTCGTAGCAGCTTCTGAAAAATCACAAGCAATAATACCACCTATGCTCGGAATGACGGATGGCGGTTTAAATCTTCAGAAATAAATGATTAGTCTTATCGTCTAAGATGTAAGTATGTTTGCTTATTATTCATATGAATGCATAAACTCGGAACAAGTAAACTATCCATAATGTTGATTAAATTGTCTGTCAATGTCAGTTGTTGATATACGTGGCAAGCTTGTTGTATTACTTTGCAACTTATTGACGTTTGAAGTTGATGACTTTTTTTGATGATTTTTTCTTCAAATATAATGATGATTAAATGGTGGATACGTGATAAACGTGAGGAGGGCCATTTTAAACTGACGTGATGTACGTACGATTTTAGGACGCACACTCGTTGTATTCTGATTCATTTGAGTTGTCTCTTTGCCTTATACGTCGCAATATTTGAAATGACATGTACGAGTGTGTCCCATACCATAAACTTATACGCGATACTGACGTGTAGTTGATTATGCTTGCAAAAAAATATCATACACATTTTCAAGTGAATTATTTCATTAAAAATCTCTTTCTCCTCGATTCCAGCATTCATCCTAATCATTCCAAGACCGACATTCCAGCATTAATACAAACAATGGATATGAATGTATTCGGTCGTGTAATTAGACAAGAAAATTGGTTATTGATATCTGTTCCGGCAATAATAGCTCTGATATCAACTTGTAATTCGTTGTAAAAGCTGACGCCAATTTTCGATTTCTTAACGAGGAAAGCAGTGTTATTTTTCACTGAAACTTGCACACATCGTTCGGACATATCTTACAATAATTGTGGTATAGGATTCAAGTCTCAAATGTCATTGTGGGCAATATCTGCACTACATGTGCACCCTTAATATTCACCTGCTCGTTGATAGTGTAGGAACGTACTTGGAATATTTTGCAGCCAGAGCAATGTCATTTCACCTGACCAACAATAAGCTAGTCTTTTTACAACGCATGTGACTACGCGAATACGTGTTACGAAAAGAGAAGGGGCTCTAATTTAATTTGCTTGTACTTTAAAATAATGTATTTGAGCCTTAGGCTATATGAAGCAAATTTAGGTATTTTCGAAAACATTTAACTTAGACAATTTTTGTTTTAATTTCATTTGCACAGCGTTCAGAGGGTCGACAGTAATCTAAACCAACATGGCGTCTGGATTCAGCGAAAATGGAAGCGGCATAAAATTGTGATGGACTGGGCTGCCAGGCGACCAGCGGGCTGACGTTCTATCTCAGCGAGAAAAAGAAGTTCTGCCACGAGTGGGCCACCAAGACCGGTAGCGTCAGGAAAGAGAGGATGGGTACACCTGGTCTAGATCTGATCTGCGAGAAGCACGACAAACCCGTAAGACTGTACTGCCAAAACCACGAGCTAGCTGTCTGTCAGATATGCGCCATCAACGATCACCAAGAACAGTGTCAGCTGGGAGATGTCCATGTTTCACTCGAAAATAAGAGAAGCAAACTGTTGAACCTGAACGTCACATTACATGAGAAACAAGTGTTTTGGAAAGGGTACGGTACTGAAGTAAGTGAGTGTAGGCAAAGGTGTGCCACGCACATTAAGTCAGTAGAGAAGGAAGTGAATTATATTATTGAAAATGAGCTGGTGAGAAGCAGGGAAAATGAAGATGATGCTACGAAACGGATCAATGTCGAGACAGATGAAGAAATACGGAAGGTAGCAGAGGAAATCAACAAGAAGAGAGAAGCGCGTTTGCAGCAATGTCACGAGGCTGCGGAAAAACTTCGACAACCAATCGAGATCAGACGACGCGAGTTGCTTGATGACGTGATAGCTATAGCTAGAGAGACTCAAATGAAAATAGAAGATTTACAGCGAGATGCCCGAGATGTAATGCAACGCCTTGACGAGGCAGCTTTGAGAATGGAATTCCTCCTCGAGGATGAAACGGAACTTATGAATGGCGCACATCAGCTGATCACATCACTCACCGACATTCTGGGGAAGACGGCTGATGACGACGTGTTCGAACACATCACAAGCACAGTGAAGGGTGTGCGATTTATCGAGGGTAATGGGAATGCGAAGTATAGTGGTAGAATCGGGGGTTATAATGGAAAGTGGGAGCTAAGCTCGACATTAGAAATCCCGAGTGACGTGAAAGAACATTGCATTGTGGGATATACGAGTAACGCTGATATTATTATATCAGATCATGATGAGGAACACACATACTGCTTCAATGTTATGAACGGAACATCCCAGAGAGTGATCACGAGTGATGGTAAGACAGTCATTGCATCCTGCGCACTTCTAGATGAGGACACGATAGTGTGTGGTAAATACCTCGACGACTGTACTGGTGAGAGCTTGCCTGGATGCATCAGCCTGAATGACAGGCAGTGGGAGCTGATCAGATATATCACGTTACCAAGAAATACGTCAGATGATATCACATGGATGTATGCAGCCGTTGCCACGGATGGGATGATCATAGCTGCAGAGTCTGATCAGAAATGTGTATACGTTATCAACCCCAGTGATGGCTGCGTTGTCAACACTATCATGTGTGAAGACGGCATTGCGGTGCTGCGCGGTGTACTCGCAACAGGTGACATCGTCGCATTGCCCTGCCCATGGGGTAACAAGCTTCTCATCATCGACAGGCAGGGAGTGCAGAGATATATCAAGCACAGTGAGGAGATTCTTAATTGTGGCATCGATACCCTGACGGATGACCTGTACGTGGTGTACTGGGACGAGGGACGTAAGATGGTTGTAATTGATCAGATGTCCGGGAAGAGTCACCAGGAGAAAGTAGAAGCGACCTCCTTCCCTCTGCACGAACTATTGACATGTAAAGCACAGTCATTTCTGACAACCAGTAATCCTGTGATAACGGCATCAGGGGAACTGGTCGTCTGCAAAAGCAGGGAATGTCTCGTATTCAAGAATATGTTCACTATTTAAACTAATCGGAGAGAATGTCAATGTATTCAAAACTTGCGTTTTACAAAATATTGTATAAAAATATAGCATGTTTGCGTAACAATTAACATGCCGCAAGTAGAGCTTTCCATCGCTTTCCCACTACCCATTATGCTGGTTTATGTGATTAGTGTGCACGATTATCATGGTTGAAACCACTTTCCTTATTCGACTTTGAATTGTTTCCTTTTCCTTCCTGTACAACATGTAGTGTTGGTACGTCCTAAAATATTCGGCATATGTTGTAAATGCGAAGTTTTTCGTTTAGGTTTTGATCGAGAGGATTGTTTCATGAATGCGTCTTAGCTACGACGGCACTGTTGTATTATCTCATCTGGCGCGGAGCTGCTGTGCGTTTCGCACAGAGCCATTGGAAATTCAAAAAGTTGTAATAAGGGTCTGAACGCGGAGAAAATTACACCCTAGCTGGATGTTACAGTCCCATTCACGGCCCACCCGGTGCCCATGGACAATTGGTTAACATACTAAAACAATTCGTTACTACTGTATTAAACACAGATAATACGTTGAAGTTTGATGCATCATTTATGAATGTGATGAGTTTTATGTATGTGTACTGCAGCTCTCTTTACTGCAACACCCTGGCCCTGTTGCCGAAGGAGATACAATCGATTGTAAGTATACGATAACTGTGATTGTAAGTCCGAACATCTGATTGTTTCAACCAATCAAATTTGCGCATATAGAACACAATCATGATCCGACTTACGATTGACTGTTACTTACAATCGATTCTGCAACGGGGCCCATGTGTACGATATTGCTGTATTATTATACCGCCTTCTGAGACAGCATGGGGTTAATGGAAATGCGTTATTAGATTGAATACTTTTGCATTTCTGTAGCTAAAATCAAGACGTTGATATGTTTGTATAAGTATGTATTACTTATTCCCGTCTGTTCGTAGTGTTGTACATCTATGACATGTTTGGTTGTTCCGTTATTTGTACATAAGTGCCTTTATTCATAATATTGAATACATTTTAGTTATGTAAGGTGTGTGACAAACTGTTGTAAGGCTCACATCGACAATGGCATGAATCGATTTCATTTCTGTATAGTATTTCTCGATAAACTACATCACTTTATTCTTCTGTATGTTTGATCACTTTACACAATCAGCTGTTCGTTACAGTGAGGATGTTGCAATTATTACTTATATTATTGAAGCACGCGTTTCATATTCAGTAAATCACATGTGGATACATATTCAGTTCGTGGATGGTATTGCGTATCATGTATAATGTTAAAGGGATAGCCCCTCTTTTGCAAGCCAAATTTCAAAAGTTGCGAGATTATTGTCTTATATGAAAGAAAATGTCATTTAATAGCATGCCTGAAAAAATTAGGGCTTGAAATCTCTTTTTCGTGGAGTTATAGAGCTAAAACTAATAAACCATCGTCCAACCGGTTTAATTGTGCCACTATACGCATATTCACTCAGTGAGGAAAGTTCGCTCACGTGATTTTACGGAGTACCACAACGCTATGCTATCTACGTGCCCGCGCATATATATAGGCTCTGGCATGACCGAATACTGTACAAAATAACCAAACCTCGCTTAAACAGATACATGTTATTATATATTCTTAATTTTTGAGATTTTTGTTCTGTGACATACCTTTTACAAATGTCGGCTTCAAAATACCTTTACAAGAATAAGTACAATTAGTATTGTAATATTATGCTAAATCAGTTAAACTCTTTTCTTGACCGATATATAGTTTGATGGAGGGGACGCATTCGGTTTTTTCATTCGTAGAATCCAATAATTGATCTGATTTTGTTTGTGTGTGTTACATTTATCCTCATCCGTCAACTGGAACCTGTTCATACGTTTTGTCAAAGAGGGACTGTCCCTTTAACAACTATTATAGTTGTAACACATCTACAGCACTTTGACAATGTGCTGAGTTTTATATGTCTGTACTTAACCTCTCGATCCCATACTGCTACACACATTCCGCATCCCAAATGCATGTGTGCAGCGTTTGTAATTTTGAACCTGTATTGTTTAGTGTGTAATAATTTGTTCATGATAATTATTTTACGGTTTGTTCGGTTCCTGATATGTTTATAATGAACACTATAGGCTTTAAATAATATTCTTGATATTGGTATTAAAATGGTGAACAAAACAGTTACAATATTTATGCTCTGAAATACAACATTACCGTTAAGTTTGAAAGTGTAATGTGTTAACGATTGATGTAAATACACCTGACCTACACAAATATATTCATGGTTCGCTATGATCTCTTATTTGGTAAAGTGTGCATGTGAGTAATTTGCATGTAAGCATGTATTTGGCATCATGTATGTTGAATTCATCTACGGTATTACTGTATGTAAGAATGTTCACGGATGCATCCGAGTTGCGTGAAGCCGATCACACACTACACGATCCGAAACCGATCCGACGAACAACTGCGTACGGTATATGAACTAAAGCAAGACGTGTGTATTGGAAGCATATAATATAGTTCACATCCTAAATCTCTTGTCAGATCGGACTCGGATCGTGTACTGTGCCATGAGCTTTACACGCTATGTAATAATTACAAGAACGTACTTATA
This sequence comes from Echinarachnius parma, assembly GCA_037951105.1. Lineage (NCBI taxonomy): Eukaryota > Metazoa > Echinodermata > Echinoidea > Clypeasteroida > Echinarachniidae > Echinarachnius > Echinarachnius parma. The sequence continues at coordinate 34,915 of JBAMJV010009114.1, read as the reverse complement.
AACATGTGTGATTGTGTATGCATTATGGATTTGACATGTTGTATGAAAATATGATAATAATGGTAGCTCCAGGGTGCATACCTTAGAGAAATGCTAAGTACAGTGCGGCCTAAAAATAGATATAAAATCTGTTTTTATACAAACTGTCATATTTCTCCATTCACGCGTTACCGACGCAACTGGCTTGTTATTGTGCTAGTTTAAAAGCGATCAAAAAGTCCCCAACTGTCGCAATGTGTACTTGCATACATATTACATCACGCGAGGGTATTTTGAGAATTTTTTTCTGAGGAGCGGTGGGGGAGGGGGGGGGGGGGGGGGGGAGTGTTGTGATATTTTACTCTTAAAGTGCCAAGGATTTTAATGCCCTATTGCATTTTTGTGTATTGTAACTCGCAAAAATACGAGCTTGGCACTCAAGGAGTTAATAATTAATATTCTTTTCCCTCTCCCTCTCCTATGTGCCTATAGACAAGAGAAGGTTTTCTTCGAAAAAAATATTCTTTGACAGATCTTTAGTATATTAATCTAAACCGTTTGATCGTTGGAGAATCATGTGTGTGTGTTTGTGTATACGAATTTGTATGTTGTAGGGGGGAGGGGGGGGGGGGGGGGGGGGTTAGCTCGTCTTTATATCCTGATTACTTCCCATATGGGTGTATGGTGGACTGGCTAGATTGATTCCATCATTGCAAAATGAGTTTACGTTATCTGTGTTGGATTGGGTTCACTGCATCTGAAAGAACCAGTGATACTGCATCAGTTTAGGCAGTATGTACCATTGTACAATCTATTAACCGTTAACCACCAATCTAGCAATACTGAATCCCTTTTACACAGTGCGAATAAGCATTTATGTAGTTGTGAGAGTTAACTAGATATGCAATGTGTCACGCGACGTGTCAATCTTGTCACGAGGGAATATGATTTATATTAACAGGTTCCGCGTTTGAGTGTTTCCCTTTGTTTAGTCAATACTAAACCGCTTCCCCGAGATTTAATAAATTGCGAGGAAGAATATTTATCAGTTATTTACCACGTATATTCGAATCTGCAGAAATAAATATTCGTCACCTTGCTGATCCATGTAAGTACATAGTTTGAATTAAATACATGTATTCACTCTTCAAATAATGAATTATCAATGATGTTGTAAGCATTGCTTGTCAAGTTCCGCTGTTGAGAAAATGTTTTTGTCCACCATGCTTAAAAGGTCAAGAAAATTACAAGAGCCTGTTATCTTTCAAAAAGAGACATTAAAACACAAGAGGGCGCTCTCTAAAAAGCATTGGTGTCAACCAATATTCATACAAAATTAACCATGTCATTTTATTTTGTCAGTTGAAATAATTATTAAATAGAGAGATCATATTATGGCAAGCCGTTTGCCAAAAAAGTCAGATAAACAGTGTTTATCTATTATGATAAACAGTGTTTATCTCACTCAGATAAACAGTATAAATCAAAATAAACAGAGTTTATCAGAAAAACCTAGTTCATCAGATGAACAGTTTTTATCAGATAAACTCTGTTAAACGTTGTTGATCACCTAAAACACATAGTTTATGGACTTGTGGGGCAAATTGCGTCCAAATAGGTCGCCATTGCTCAAACTGTGTTTATCAGATAAACTCAGTTTATCACATGGTTTATCTGATACAATTTTTTTATCTGATAAGCAGAGTTATTTAAATCTCACCAAGAGAGGGCTTTTTTACGATACCAATTCGCAAGCACGAATACAGCAGCTAGCGCATTGTATGATGTTCCTTCAAATGTTACACTCACTTTGTCATTATCTCACGAACAAATTATTTCGTGCAGCGCCCTCTATACCAAAACTGAACTACCCCGTTAACATGCTCTTGAAATATGTGACCGGCTCTGGCAAAACCAGCAACTTTGAAAACAAAACGTAAAATTGAGCTTTTGATAATTATGATGTTGTTGTATAGATGTTTTCTTTATTTTGAGACCATTTTTATGCCGATGGGACAAAAATTAATGAAGTTATGATTGTTTTATTATGTATTATTCTGTTAAAACAATGGAAATAATTGATAATGGAGATGAATTCCATTCTTAATTTTATCTTAAAGCCATTTCCCCGATACTATTTCAGAATGTTGCATATCTTATTAAAAACTAGAGAAGTTGCTTAACAATAATGATACTAAAAATAATGTCCATTATGTTCCATTATTTTCGTCCCTGAGGTCAAGTGTTTACATTTTCAGGCCATTTACGTAAACTCGTAAATGTGGCGAAGTTTGCCAGAGCCGGTCTAATTAATATAGCGAAGTGTCACCTGACTTTCGTCCTATGAGCACACAGATATACATTCATTGGACTATGCATATACAAATTAAGAAAGAGATTTGCGTTACTATTAAAAGCCACGTGTACTTTATAAGAAGGTTTCGTGTGAATTTGTATGGGTTTTAAATAAGGAGAATGTCGATCTGGTTGATTTAAGATCATTTGTGTTTAAATTAGGAATATTGGAAAAGTATTATCTGATGTACATACCTTCCACTTTTTCCTCTCAATTTTTATTTAACTTTGCACAGCGAGGGTACCATTAATCTTATCGATATGGCGTCTGGATTCAGCGGGGAGAAAGAAGGAAGGTGTGAAAGCTTGGGTTGTCAGTCCACTGGTGGTTTAGAGTACTCGGTCGAGAATATTACAACATTTTGTGAGGACTGCGCCACCAAGACCGGCAGCGCAAGGAAAGTGAAGAAAAATGAACTTGCTATGTTCTGCGAGAAACACGACAGGTCCGTTAAACTGTACTGTCAAAACGACGAGCTAGCAGTCTGTCAGATATGCGCCATCAAAGATCACCAGAAGCCGTGTCAGCTAGAGGATGTGCACGTTGTACTCGCAAACAAGAGATGCCAACTTCTGAACCTGAAAGCCATATTGCAAGATAAACAACTCATTTGGAAAGGGTACAGTAATAAAGTAGGTGAGTGTAAAAAAGGGTCTGATATGCACATTAAGTCGGTAGAAAGGGAGGTAAATTATATAATTAATTGTGAACTGGTAGGAAAAGGGGATATAGAAAACCATGCTGCAAAACGGATCAATGAAGAGGCAGATGCGGAAATACGGAAGATAACGGAGGAAATCAACAAGAAGAGAGAAGCGCGTCTGAATCAATGCCACGAGGAGGCGGATACACATCGACGACCAATCGAGAGCAGACGACGCGAGTTGCTCGATGACGTCACATCGATAACCGACAAGACACACACAAAGATAGATGGCTTACAGCGTGATACGACGGATGTCATGCAACGCGTGGATGATGCAGCTGAGAGGGTGGAAATACTCCTTGAGGATGATACGGAACTTCTGAAAGGCGCACAACAGCTGATCACATTAATCACTGACACTCTGGGAAAGAAGGGCGATGAAGACGTGCTTGAACATATCACACGCACAGTGAGAGGTGTGCGGTTCTTCGAGGGTGCGGGAATTGAAAAGTACAATGGAAGAATCGGGGGTTATGATGGGAAATGGGAGCTTTGCCAGACAGGGTATGTACCGGGTGACATCCTGAAACCTTTCATCGTGGGGCATACGAGTAACGATGACATTATTATGTCAGATATTCATGGCAATGCGTTCCACACCTACTGCTTCAATGTTAAGAACGGAACATCCCGGAGAGTGATCACAAGCGGTGATAAGACAGGCATTTCATCCTGCGCTCTGCTAAATGAGAACACGATAGTGTGTGGTAAATACGTGGGGGACTGCACTTGTGACAGTTTGGCTGGAGGTATTCGTCTGTATAATACCCAGTGGGAGGTGATCAGGGAAATTACGTTACCAAGGAGCACGTCATATAATGACACATGTTTTGGACCATGGGCGTATGCAGCTGTTGGCCAGGATGAGATGATCATAGCTGCTGAGTGTTTCCAGAAATGCTTGTATGTGATCAACCCTTGTGATGGGTGCATCGTCAACACGATCAGGTGTGAAGAGGACATAGGGGTGCTGCGCGGTGTGCTGGCAACAGGTGATGTCATCGCGCATCCCGGTCTATTCAGTAACAAGCTTCTCATCATCGACCGTCAGGGAGCACAGAGGGAAATCACGCACAGTGAGGAGATCCAGAATTGTGTCATCGATCCCCTGACAGATGACCTGTACGTGGTGCACTGGGATGATGGGCGTAAGATGGCTGTGATAGATCAGTTGTCTGGCGAGGTACAGCAAGAGAAAGCAGAATTGATTGCCTTTCCTATGCACCGATAATTTAAATACAATATAATGTCATTTCTAGCTAGCAGTGGCCTTGTATTAACAACATCAGGTGATATGGTCGTCAGCAACGGCAGGGAATATCTTGTATTTACGAAGAGGTTCATTCTGTAACTCCATCCAAGAGAGTTGCACAGATTCTAGCCCTACATACCTATCGTAAAACTAAATAAGAAGTTGCGATGGCATGGAAGTGTTACTCTAAACATCATCAAATAGTGTTTCCCATTACCTTTCATGGACGGAACCGAACACAAAAGCAAATACCCGCTTAACAACGGCCGATAATGATTGTATAACCGAGTACTTTTTTAAGATTTCATGTTGCCAACAAAAAAGAATATGGTTGTTTGGAAAACATGTGCAAACAAGGAAGGTTATTGTTTATTTAGGATTAAATAAGCAATGTAATTCCAATACATAAGAGGGACTCTAAGTCTGATCCATTGAGGGACCGTTATGCCTCCCTTCTCAGTAACATAAGCAACATTATGGAATCGGTAGTGCAGCAGCAAATTCAGACGTACCATTCCAACACAACTTCATATCTGGCAGGCAATTTGGCCTCAAATCTAATCACAGCACAGCCGACATCCTCACTCTCCTTCCTCAGCAATGGTATAACGCTTTAAAATATAGAGGGGACGAGGTACGTCTCCTAGCGCTAGACGTTGATGGAGCCTTTGATACGGTCCGGCATGGCGGCCTGAGCTCCACGCTGAATGACAAACTACTGACCTGGATAGAGAGCTACCTATCCAACAGATCGACCAACGTTGTCTTTTCCGGCTGATCGTCCTGCATCACTTCCACGAATGATTCAATGTCGCAGTGATATGTACTCGGCCCACTGCTTGGCTCAGTCTTAATCGACAATCTGAGAAATAACTATGCGAATGCCTTGTACGGAAATTATTCCACCATATTCTGCTATATTAGGACTAGAGAGGAACATGAGGCAATTCACACACGCCTAACCAGGGACCTGGGGAGAATCAAGATAATTATGGTCTGATAAGTGGAAGGTGACATTCAAACTACCAAGTGCAAGACCCTCACCATCTTTGAAAAGAGAACACCGATAAACATCGACTTGTACTATGGCTACACCAAACTAATTGAGACAGGAGAACCGGTGATCTAAGGAGTCACATTCGACAGGAAGCTCACCTGGTCAAAGCACATTTCGAACAAAGCTTTCACGACTGTTCTTTCCAAGGTGCTGAGCAGCCAATGTTCTTCTGACCCAAAGATGATGCTTCCTCAACATTACATCATTAGACGGACAGCCCGCTCAAGCATGCCAATGCCGAGTCATGCGCTCACAGAACCCAAGTCAAGAACCAACCCAATTGGCAGGAGCTTCATTCATACTGCATTAACTGTTTGGAACAGCCTTCCAGAGAACATCGTTGGAGTGATTAACGAAAATGGAGTTCAATCCTTAAAAAACGTGAGCATAAGCATCTTTCGAAGAAGACACCATGCGAGTTTTTGATTATGAGAATGTTTTTATACCTCTCTGTTGCCAATATTTGATTCTGATTCATATATCGCCTTAATAAGGGCTATCGTTCACTATAGCAGCATTATACAGACAGTTATTGTGACTTTTGAAATTTTGTAATTTTCTTTGATCTGTGCTCAGTCAGATTTGTAGAATGTATGTTATTTTTGGTATATGAATTATGAGGAGTCGTTAATTCAGGGATGTTAGGGAGTAGTTACTTGTTGTGTCCGTTTTTGTTGTTGCTGTGAATGACGTGCATGCTTATCAGCGCCGTGATTTATACACAGGGTATGAACTGCAATAACTTAGTATCCAGTGTCTCCATTGTTAGCATGCCGATCCCTAATGCGATGTACAAATCATCTGAACTGTCGCCTGGAGACAAATCACGTTCACCAACCTACGAAGAACGATGCAGTTGTATGCTTTCTATTTTGAATTAGATGAATAGTATATATTTATGTGTACAGCTGCAGCAGCTCTCTTTACCACTGCACCACTGTATGTCGCCCTCTGCGACATCATGTTTTAATGTACATGTACGTTATTACATTGAATACTTTTCCGATGCGAACTTAAATCAATACGTGTACAATATTTCAAATTCCCGTACTGTTTCAGTTGTATTCTGTAATATATTTGTTACGTTATTTGTACAGCAAATCATTTTGTTTATAATTATCTTGTTGAATGTATTTAATGTATTTTTTTTGAAAATCTGTTTTAGGACTCACATTGGGAACACTTTTATGAGTTTTATGTTTTATATAATTTCACTTAACATCTCGATCCCATATTGCTCATAATTATTGGTGCATGACATTTTAGTTGTTTTATGGCTTAAATATCGTGTTTTATACGAACAGTGTAACACGTATTTACATCGAATACAGCTCTTTGATAAGTTGGACGTTATGTTATGCCTATCATTTCCGTTTTGTATGATACTACAGATAATTGGTATAAAGATCTATTTCTAGTTATTGTATGTACAGTTTTGAAGTCCTTTGTTCCAGCAATCATTCCGTGATAATGATCATAGTTTATGTTATGATGTTTGGGTTGAATCATACATGGTGAATCAAATTTAACCCTATCAAGCCCCCCCCCCCCCCCCCCCCCCCGGGCCCCCCTACCATATTTTGTTTACTGCCACGCCCACATTTTTCATCCAATTTTCACTTAAGTCGGTGACTTTTCCTCAAATAGTATAGGGAACATTGTGGTATGAAATTTAAAAGTGTAAGATTTTTCCCGTTGCCATGAAAACCACTTTCTGAAAGGCATGTTTGTCAATTTAAGTCTTATTTTGTTTTCCTTGCACTAAACAAGTAAATCGTGTACATTTCTGAAGTGTTTTCTATTTGAAATTTATAAACTGAACAAAAGTAAAGTAAAGTTGTTTCTTCTTTTTCTTTTTTTTTTTTCAAGAACAAAATGGCGGAAAACAATAGAAATAATAAGAATTACACACAAAAACTAAGTTTCTCATGATTTTCCGGTTTCGTTTTCTTCTAAATTTGAATTAAGCAACCTTTCCATACAAAACCCAAGGTATTGACATGTTATTTTCATCTTCAATTAGTAACAGTATCTAGTAAACTTATATTGAAAGTGATTTTATATATTACATTATATAACACAAAATTAGTGTAATATGATTATAGGTTTGGTAAATTCATTGTACTGTCCAGGCATTGACATGAATTAGTTTATTCATATAATCTATATGATCGGTAACAGGTTGTCATGACCTGAACATAATTTCATGGATATTTATTTCGTTTTTCTGTGTTTTTAAGGATAAAATGTCGCAAAACAATGAATATAATAAGAATTAAGTCATATATAGTTTTGATCTATTGTTATGATATTTTTGGGATTAAAATGTGGTAATGAGGGTTTTCCTATGATGTCAACAAACATTTTGATATGAAAAAAATCCATTTGGTTTAAGTTTATAGGGTAAAAATTGAAGAAATTGCATACATAATTTATCATGTACTGTGATGTGTTTGATAAGTTGTGTGAAGGTCACTTCCACAATGACTTTGCGGACCTAATGGGCCTCTAAATCCCATCAAATTCCACAGAAATGTCCTGATCTATATTCCAGAATATGTAATATTACATAATTATGTTGAAAAGTTAAATTTGCCTACTTAATAACAGTCCACTAAGCGAAAACAGCTATATTCTGACATTTTCTATGTTTTTTATCATAATACGTAAATAGCGCCCTCATATGGTGACCTCTAAAAATGTTTATGATTGCAACTTGTAGAGCTTGACCTGCCTGACCCATGTGCCAAATATGAAAGTGGTTGATTGAATAATAAAGAAATTAGAGAGGGGGGGAGGCCCTATGTGCCCCCCCCCCCCCCCCTTGGGCCTGGGAACGCCAAAATAGCTTGGGCTTGATAGGGTTAAAGGGATAGTTGAGTTGTAGTTTAAAGTATAGAGTACAGAGTGTGAAATTGGTAATATCAATCAATTAAAATGACAGTATAAACTTTATTTGATCAAAATCGATTCAGAAATGGCTGAAAACCCATAATCATAACCATTTGCAATAATTGTTCCACAATTATTCGATAGTTTTGAACCATAATATTTGTTTTCATTCAAATGCTTCCTTTTTTCCAAAACGAAATAAATCATTATTTTTTTTTGGTAACAAAACATCACATGAAAAATATTTGATTTAAAATGGTTGAAATCAATGAGTTATTAGATAGCGCCCTTTTTAGTTTTAACAGCTCTTTTTATATGATAACATGCTATTTACTAATAGTCATTTGTAATGTTGTATTCCTATCGAGCAAATTTGAGTTAGAACTGTTAGTTTGTAATGTAATGGTGCAGGGTTTATACTAAAATTCAGTTTAACCCAAACTGTTCTTTCTTTACCAAAACTCAACTTTCCCTTTAACTGATACATATATGTATATCTGTGTATGCAAATGTATATACAACATACTAGCTCTTTGCTGTATGACTGGTTGAACATTTATGCTATGATAATTTGTATATTAAGCAATCATCTACATTTACTGAACGTTTGATGAATTTTATGTTTATAGTTTATTGTCTCTTTCCGGCTTTCATTCGTGTATAATTATTGTTATTGTATGGTTCATCGGTATTTGGCATATCATTTTGTTAACGGAAATATGTAATTAGCATCGGCGTAGACATGTCATTGATACCCATTCATGTGGAGGGGGAGGGGATGATCTATTCATTCATCCCCCCTGATGAATAGGTATAAAGTAAGTCGCTACGCCCGTGGTAATTAGATTGAGTACTGTTTTGATGGAAACTTTACTTTTAGCTCAAATCGATAAGAGGTTCGGAATTTGTATTTTGTTCATGTTGGTTTACTATTTACGTGTTCTTGGAAAACTGCTTCACCCGTTTGATATTATATTTGATAGTTATTAAGTCCACTTTACAAAATAATGCAATTTTATATGATGATGACTAGATTTGTATTACATTGTATATTGTATAATCAGCTACAGCAGTTTAAGGGACTTAGTAACATTATCCACATTATCATAACTTACTTGAAACTTCTGTTGTTCTGTCATACCTTATCATATTAATATCAACAATATAATTACGGGACAGGTTTCGGTTTTCTAATTTTCATTTCGTTCAACATATATTTACAATTGAATGTTAAGATGTTAAATGCTGTGTAGAAAGTAAGTGAAATTAGTTAGTGAATATCACTTTGCATGTTTTGCTCTTATCTCAGCCCAACCAACATACAATTGATGGAAATGGTCACACATTAGTTTGCGGACATATCAAATCACACCAATATACATTTCATTATCTACTCATCGCTCTTTGCACTTTGTAACAAAATTACTAGATCCATTTAAGTGATTACAATGATGTATCGACTAACTTTGAATTGAACACTGTGTCAGCTCAAATCTATACTAAATTGAATAAGTTATTACTTCTTTGGGGGGTGTACTGCTATCTGTACTGTCGTATTTGTGAGTTTGAATGGTTTGCATTATGTTTCATAAACCACAATATCTTAATTGTGCAAGTCTGAACTATACCAGTATTTTAATTGCGCGTATTTTAACTATACCAAGAACAACCAGGGTAATAATACAGCTCATAGAGACGTGCATTTGCAATGTGATATGCGCTATGTAAACACTGTGCATTATTACTATTATTATCATTATTATTATTATTGTTTATGAAAGTTATATAGAATGATATCATGAAGCGTACACCATTCGTGCGGTCACATAGATTACAAGTTGTAAGTTTCATGAATCTAATTTTTTATGTCCGGTCATTGGCACGTTGACTTAATGTGCCTCTTCCATAGCTGCCAGTTGTATGATGCTTGTTAGTTAGCTAATATGGAACTGTACGTACATACATACTTATTGAAACAACTGTTGTAGTTTCTAATACACAATTATGGCCTTGCAACTTGCACTTGTCGGTAATTCATGTTTTGAGGAAATTCGCATTTAAGTTTGTAAACATTAAAGCAAACATATCTTTGCCAATTTGACCAATTCTTCAATAAAAGCATCAGATTAAAGCTTGTGACGAGGCCTTTATAATGGTATTGCAATCTACATTTTGATTTTTAACGATAAGTGCAGGGTTTGCTAAAGCCGGTCACTAAATATATTCCCGGTTTGAGAAAGACTGATTAAACAGCTTGAAAGCATAATTTTTTACATTATTCAGTAGGATCACTTATATCATCCAGTGTGCATTTATGAGATTTGCGCATTTAATTAATTACAATGAATGCATGTTTAGTTTGTTTTTATGTGAACGTTTGAATGAACGTGAGTAAATGTATGTGCGGATATGTAACGGTATGGCAGAGATAATGTTTCCGGGTATATATTCAAACAAAAATGATCTTCACAAGTGCGTACGCGCTGATGTATGCGATTTACTGCGTGCTGGCCCTTTTTTGTTCAGTTTGTTTTGATGTGATGAGACTACATGGTAGGGGAGGTCTGTTTCATTATGCTGAAGTGCAATATTCTATTATTTGTTATACAATGAAAACAGTAAGTGATTCACTCTACCTGTTTATCATATCTAACCTTTTATTCGCGCATTACCCAGGCCGTAGGGTTTATATTCTATCAATATTCCCTGTTTGTTGAAAGTGTTTTCTTGTATACGTATTAATATACATGGGTGTATAATAAGGTATTTTTCAGAGGGATGTTGTGGGTGGGGGGGGGGGGGGGGGGGGAGGTTGGGGGTATACATATGTTTGCCCGAGTTATTTTCATTCGCTATTCAATATAAATAGTTTAACGGGGAAACAATCTATGTTAGTATGTGACTTGTGATGTGTATGTTGTGTGTTAATGTGTGTGTTTATGTATGTATATATATGTGTATATGTCTGTACTGTATTTTATGCATGTATGTAAGAATCAATGTGTAACACTGTATGTGTGATTAAAGGGATAGTTGAGTATTGGTCAAACTTAACTTTAGTAACCAAAACCTGCACCATTACGGTACAACATAATAGTTATAACTTCACCATGCTCGAAAAGTATACACAACTACAAACGACTAAGTAAAACCCCTGTTATCATTCAAAAAAGCGCTCTCTAAAAAGATCATTGGTTTTAGCCATTTTTCATACAAAATTGTGCATGAATGTTTTGTTAAAATAATGAATAAATAGAGATATCATCAACAACTGTAGAAAAACCTATTCAGATTTTGTTCAAAATTATGTGTAGTCTTTAAGCATTTTTGTTTTCTTAAAAAAAAGTCAAAAATGATCCCATGGCTATGAACTTTTGAATACAAATATGTTAATGGATATTTTAGCCGTTTCTGAATCGATTTGTATCAAACAAAGTTTATTATGTTATTAAAATGAATGTTCTTTCAAATTTGACGGTCAGTTTTTCACAAACAATTTTTTTTTTGTGAAGTGCGCTCTATACCAAAACTCAACTATCCCTTTAAGAATGAGTTTTATCTGTATTTTCTGTGCTTGAATGAGTGTGTATGTTGGTATGTTTGTCCATGTACATTTTCTTAGATATGATTGCTCGTAAAGTTATCAGGACATTTTTAAATATCGTAAAGTTACGATCAATTTAAAGATTTACGACCAATAGTTACGATTAATATCAATCGTAACTTCTTTCTGCAACAGGATTGATCGTAAATTTTGGATTGATTGTAAGTTACGAGCACTAATGACATTTACGATCAATTTTCTGGCTCAAAATAACTCACATTCGGTCGAACCATGTTATATTCAGGCAAAACCCTGTCATATAATTATGGGCAATCCATGTCACATTTGGGCAAATCCGTGTCATATTCCGGCAAAATAAGGTCATATTTGGGAAAACTCGTGTCATTTTTCGGGCATAGTCATGTTAGATTCGGATGAATTAAAGTCATTTGAGGGTAATATAATATAATTTCCGGGTAAAACCGTCCCATATTCGGGTATAATCATGTTATGTTCGGAGTAAACGTAAACACCGTGTTTTAGGGCATCAAAACGACGAAGATCCTTTTTGTTTTACAATTATTTGGGCAAAAAACCTCAGCCCCCTGAGAAAAATATGCCTGTATGCCCATATGGAAAGGGGGCAGCCGGGTAACCGCCAAATTTATAACGCTTGTAGGCCGAGGAGGCGTTTCTGATGAACTTATATCCGGAGGCGTCAATGTGTGTATATATATACAGGCCATCTCCCCCTCCCCCTCGCCACCCTGAGTTGTAGTGCCTCTTGTCTCGAACACGACATAACTGCGCAAAGGAGTATCGATTAGCTTTCAAAAATGTTCATACCAATTACAGTGATCCATTAACGTCATAATAAATGTAAAAATAATCCGCTTAAATTCGCTTTTGATCCATATATGGACCAATGGACCAATTGTAGCGTAGTCCGAGTGATTGGGGAGGGGGGGGGGGGGGGGGGGGCATTATGCATTCCTTTATTTAAGCACCGATTTTCGTCTCATATTTGTATAATTGTTTCATTATTGGGGAGGGGGCACGTGCCCCCCACTTCGAGCAAACGTTGCTACGCCACTGCAATTAAATGCTGTAATGCTTCAGAATGATCATGTTTATACCCTTCTATCCACCTGTTTATGTATTTAAATCCACGTCGAGGTACAGTAGTTGTCATTTTTTTGTGCCAAGACGCAGGATCTGCCACACTCGAAAGCTCCTGGCTTGACTTCTGTTTGCATTTCATTGAAAAGGTTGAAGAATCGCTGTGCGGTTATTGGTTTTTCATATTGGCTTGCCAATGTCCTTTACCTTACAGGAAACCAATATAGTTATACTTATTGATAACTATGAATTTTAAAGAAAAGGTGACAACTTACTGTATTTTAATCTGCGCAAATTTAGAGATTTGATCTTGTCCGATTACTGATTTATTTGGATTGGTATACTTGCTGGACGTATTATAATCAAGCGTAGCAATTAGATTTACCCTGATCAGCCACCACCAATTAAAAAACAATGGAATTGTGCACAGGGTCGCGGGCACTGTGTCTTTTTTTTTGTTATCTTATCCTTGCTCAGGGTGGGCTCTGTACTTCGATGGACAAGACTTTGACACGTTGTCATGGGGTAAAGCCAGGGCTAAATTTAACATCTCCGGGCTTCTGTCGCGAATTCCTGACAACTAGGCGCGCTGACTGCAACTGTCTGCATCTCCAACAGGTGCCACAATATTTGAACCAAAATCTTCTAAAGATTACGTTGCAGGATAATAACATTTCTATTCTTACGAACAATTCGTTCAGCAGATACATTCACCTTAATGAAATCAGTTTGTGGAGAAACGGCATGTATATGATAGAAAGTGGAGCATTTCATGAACTAAGACTACTGCGAAGGTTGGAGTTAACTTCAAATAGATTGACCACCATTCATCCTGACACATTTAAGCATTCGATTCAATTATATTATCTCTCACTCGCTTTAAATGCTTTCTCGAATTTTTCCACCGAAGTATTGGCTAATACACGCATCGGAGAGTTGAATTTGATGGGCAACTATTTGACCCACTTTAATGTGAGCTCGTGTACGATTAGCAAAAAATACAAATACATAGACCTATCTTTCAACTTTATAAAAAAACTCACAGAAGAAACACTCATATTATCCTGCCCTACCGAATCTCTTTTCATGTTGAGAAATCGCATTAAGTTAGTTGTTCCGGACGCAATCGCAGCACTCAAAGTACAGTTTCTGTCGCTCGAATACTTACTGACACCCCTTAACATCAACGAACTTCAAAATGTGTTTCTTGGAGTCTCGATGTCCAGTTGGATTTCAGAACTTTCAATGAGTGGATCGTGTTCGTTATTAAAACCATATCCACCGAATCTCTTACAATATCTTCACGGTAAGTCTTTAACAAAATTAGACTTGTCTGGCAACGGCCCTAACATTGTTGATCCCCCGATATTAACAAATCTAACTCGTATTTCGCAACTTGTACTTAACAACAACGATCTATCTGTTATTTTGCCCGAATCATTTGATGGAATGACAGACCTTCGTGCACTGTTTTTGGAGTACAATAATATTGGAGACTTTAACCCAAAATGCGCTGTATGGAAGGTCAACATAACTGACCTATTTCTGAACCATAGTAAATTATTGTCGTTGCAAGAATGCTCCTTCAATGGCTTGGAACACTTACGCGTTTTACATTTGGATCATGCTGACATTATTCATTTGAATATTAAATCAAGTAGTTTAATTTCATTATACATTCCATTTGTTACTTTAGATACAACAGGAGTTTTAGGTATTTGCTTCAATACTCCAAAACTTACAAACCTGTATTCTCAGTATGTTAGGAGTACATTGTTTAGGCCATGGGATCCGCTTGATTCGTTTAAAGATGCACATTCCATGCAGACGATTTATCTGGATAATTCAAAGATGACATTAACAGATTTATGGGACGTATATGATAACATTTCTTTGTTTCGTGGCCTGCATAACCTTACTCACCTTTCCCTTCAATACAGCTTGATAGATGAGGTTATACCCGGAGTATTTTGGAATTTGACACATTTGCAAGAACTTGATCTAAGCTATGGGAAAATCAAAATGATTACAGCCACTGCATTTGAGGGAATGATTTCTCTGCGAGCACTGCACCTAGAGGGAAATAAATTGACGTTTCTCCTTAGTTCTACATTAATTCCTCTGAAGTCCTTGGAATATCTGCATGTTGATGACAACGCGTTAGGTTACCTGGGTAAAGATTTGCTCAGGTACATGGCATATTCTTCGAACCTCACAAATGTGACCCTTGCTCAAAACCACTTGGTTGGTTTCAATCGTAGCACCTTTCTCTCTCTCATGCCCCTCTTGACATCAATTGACGTATCAGGAAACCCGATTGCGTGTAACTGTGATCTGATGTGGTTTGTTGAGTGGTTTGGTGATATCCTTTCTAACTCGGATGTAACGCTATGTTCATCGGCTTCGGCAACTCTACAGCCTTTGCGCGGAAAGCCAATTTTGCTTTTGAAGTCCGGTGAATACTGCCAGGAGAAGATATTACTCTATTGCCTCGTGTCGCTAGCGCTCATTTGTCTATCGTGTATCCTGATTATTTCGTATTACCACAGATGGCTACTGCGATACAAACTCTTTCTCTTGAGGCTTGCTATTTTAGGGTACAAAGAGATTCAAGATGCTCGAAATCATGAAGAGTTTGACTTTGATATCAACATAATGTTCAATGTAGCCGACGAGGCGTGGGCCGCGCGTTATTTCCGACCGGTCCTTGGTGAAGTGCTCCCGGAATTCCATAGGATCGCTTTCGGTGATGAGGATCTGATGCTTGGCATGCACTACCTGGACGCCGTCTGCCATGTCATCGAGAAGAGCTACAAGACCGTGCTGCTACTCAGCAGGGCTGCCGTCAGGGACAACATGTTTATGACCAAGCTTCGCATTGCCATGGACAACGTGAGTGACACCGAGATCGAGAATGTGATCCTGGTCTTCACGGAGAACATTCCTGACGATGAGATCCCGTACATGGTCAGACTCTTCCTGAGTGAGCATGGTACGTACATGTCTTGGGTCGAGGACGATAGGGGCGAGAGGTACTTCTGGAGTGAGTTGAAGAAACGCTTGACGGTTAATCTGAGAGTCAACAATATGATCCCCGCAGAATGAAAATACTCCTAACATTCCCCGTATTATAAATAGAGCACATATACCTATGTTGGCATGCTTACGGCGGCGCCCTATTTCGTACATGTAGCTCTGTATTTGGCATACTGGTACAAATACTGAAATATTCATGAATTGTCCAGTCTCCATGTAGTTATTCATCTCTCCTTTTCCATTCGATTAATGCCAACCCCCTGGTTTGGCAGTACTGATTGTAACATTGTGAAGGTCTTCGGTATAACGGACCATGCGTGGATCGAACACTGGACCTCCGCGTATGATTCCACAATATCCCAGTATGACAACAATATCGAAGTAAAGAGCGAAAATTATATTGTGTGCGAATCAAGGCGCCCAGTGAGGCATACATGAAATTCGTGTACCACTGTAATGTGTGAACACACTTGAAATGGATGTAGCTCAATGCCTGAACAAACTTCTCTCGGGATGGCCCTCCTACTGATGCTCTTCGAGCTTTGTAGATGTTTTCACATTTTGCCGACAGCACCCGACTACTGTATAATGGCAGTCCTGTACCATTTGAAGGTCTCTTGTGCGATGGGTTGTAATGTAATCGACCCCCGCAGTACACTGCGCATAACTGTGACGTGTGGACGCTCTTACCGGTGGATAGTCGATCCGCGTATGACCCTCGTGTGTGTGACCATGCTATTGTGTGAACAACATGACGCCTTCCCATGACTACAGTCATTTTGTAAGGCGACCTCTTTTATAGAACGATACTGTCGCTTTAATGCGTGAACATAATTATGCTTGTTCTCATACATTTTTATCTTGGAATGGTCAAGCTCATAGGCAGATCGTGAGAGATACAATATATTGCAAGTTACAATTATTTGAAAGTCAGGCAATTTTCGCTTTTTATTTAAACAGATTTTCGCATTAGAGCAGTTGATCTAACTAACAATTAAATGGAACTTACAATCGAGTGTATCTCTTTCTGCAACGGGGCCATGGTCATGGATTTCAAGCTTTGATGTTCCATTATTTTGTTTTGCTTAATGTGATAATGAAAACATTTAATACTCACTGATCATTATTTTGTAGAAAGATATAGTTAAACAAAAGAAATGTAACAAGGTAAACAGCTGCGTGGGCCAGCAAAATGTGCTATAAAATTAATTATAATTAATATTTGTATCTTAGTGACTTGTAATTAATTTAACAAGATTTTCAGATTTTGGTTAGGCATTATTAAAGGGGTAGTACATTTTTGATATGGCTGAGCATTAGTAAATAAAACCTGCACAATAACATAAAACAATTAAAAACGACTAAGTAAAAAGCCTGTTATCACTCAAAAAGAGCCATTCAAACACCAAAGGGCGCTCTCTGAAAAGGCATTGTTTGAAACCATTTTTTATCTTAAATTATGCATTTGATGTTTCGGTGAAACAACTACATGTATTTGAAAACCTCTTTTCACAATTTTTGGAAAAAGTGTATTTAAAGGGATAGTTGAGGATTGGTCAAACTTAACTTTAGTAACCATAACCTGCACCATTACGGTACAAAGTAATAGTTATAACCTCACCATGCTCGAAAAGTATACACAATTCCAAACGACTAAGTAAAACCCCTGTTATCATTCAAAAAGAGCCGTTACAACTCAAGAGGGCGCCATTTGAAAAAAAATGGTTTTAACCCTTTTTCATACAAAATTGTGCATTTAATGTTTGTTAAAATAATGATTCAATAGAGAGTATCATCAACGACTTTTTAAAAACCTATTCTGATTTTTTTCAAAGTAGTCTTCGAGCATTTTTTGAATTTTGTTATAAAAAAGTCTAAATATCGCCCGGTGATTGCCGGTGAAGAACATTTTGAAGAAAAATAAATGTATGGATATTTCAGCCGTTTCTGAACCGATTTTTGATTAAATAAAGTTTATTATGTCATTAAAATTGTATGTTCTTTCAAATATGACAGTCAGTTTTTCATTATCTCACAAACAAATATCTGGGGGAACTTCGGGAAATACCAATACCCAACACGACCTTTACATCAAACACAAAATAATCATCGAATAAATGTGGGCCCCAGATTTAATTCGAACGGATATATTTATTGATATTTCAGCCGTTTCTGAACCGATTTTGATCAAATAAAGTTTATTCTGCCATTAAAATTGTATGCCCTTTAGAATGTTACACTTAGTAATATGAACATTATTTCGTGCAGCGCCCTCTTTACCACAACTGAACTTTATTGGGAAGGGGGGGGGGGGGGGGTGGTAACCGCTTATGGACCGAAAGGGCGTCATTTTTTAATAGGGCACATCACATGCATAGTGCAACCAATACCACTCCCCTCGCCTCCCTGGGGCGTATTGCCTCTTGTCTCGAACCCTACATAACTGCACAAAAGAGTATCAATGGGCTTTCAAAACTGTAAATACCAATTAAACTGAGCCACTAACGTCATAAAAAATGTAAGAATAATCCACCTTAATCACCAAGCACTTTCACATTTGATCCATAATGGACCAATGAACTACAAGTATATGGTAGAATAGCGTGGCCCCCTTGCTATGCCATTGTAAGTAACTGTCCTCATGCTTCAGGATTACCAGTTTTTATCTCATTAGAATATTTGAAGGATTTCAGTGTCTTAATTAGGTTGTATGCCTTATTCCGGCAATGTCCTACACCTTATAGGAAAAATTAAATGATAAAATATCATAACAAAACATAATACAGAAACATGATGACTAGGTTCATGGGCATCTTTTACAAAGAACAAATGATACCTAGAACAGTCATTTTAATCGAGTAGTTTCTGATGAGGATGTCTTAAAAGGACTTAGTAACATTGTATAAATCCTCAAAATCCGTTTGGAATTCTAGCAGTCCTCTCATACCTTGTTGTATCCGTATTAACAGTAAATGTATGGGACAGCTTTCGGTATAGTATGTTACAGTACAGTTCAAAATAAAGATAGTAAATAATATGACACATCATGAATTAGACGGAAAGACAAACAAAAATGCGATACAAAATATACATCAGCATGCATTCATCTACCCCAATCACCCTACCCAATAGTTACATTATAACTGAGTATTCTATAAACTAAACACTAGTATAACATTATATAACAATAATAATGGGTCATAAATATGTACCTATAACAGGTTTATTGCACTTCTAATGTTCATTTTTTAAATACATTTAAATGAGGAACTAGATTGAATGGCAATAAGAAGTTCATTAAATAACGAACTACCTGTGTTATTTCATGTTCGAAAATATTGTTTTGATTTATTGACTCTCTCGTTTTACAAACTGTGTATTCATGTGATACCTTGTAAATGTCAATTAAAATTGTCATTATTTATATGAAACACTTACACTGTTGGTCATAATGTTGGAATATTTTTTTTTTAGATCCAACTTTATTCTTTTTCCTGTTTTTTGCGCCTAATGAATCATTTTAGACTAAAAAAAATCATTACATTATGTTTCTAAACTACCAATGTAAAATACATGGTAGCATGAATTTGCATTAATTAATGTATTCTTTTGTTTTGAGCTTTGAAAGGCAGGACCTTTGATGATTGGCCCCTTTCCTTCTCCAAAGTGTATGTCCAACGAGTCATCGTTATGGGTCATTTCTCAAAGTAGGCCGTGAAATTTTCAACCAAAATTGGCACAGAGGCTCTCGAGGCCATACCCGGTCCAATGTCATTGGTTACCCGCCGATCGATGCTTGTGCTCCACCAGGAAGGGGTGTCAACAAGCAATGTCCACTATTTCGTTGGACCATCGCAGGTTAAGGTCTGTAAAGTCCTCAGATGTCACCGAGAGAAGGGTCAATTAAAGCCAAGATTATCTCTAGGACGTTTACGATTGACCACCAGGATAGATTATCGCAAATTGCTTAACCTGTGCCGTAGAAACCGGAAATGCCAAAAGGGAGCCTTCGCCGACTGTGAAGAAACTACTATGGAATCAACGCCTTCCGCCAAACTGTACATCAGCAATCCCTCTAACATGGTCACATAGCAAGACAAACTACCAAGTGTCCACCCAATACCATGTAACCGAGATTTACCGGACGTCCCTGGACTAGGGAGCCCAGAAGATTTCCGCCTGGACAATATAGATATGTCATCTTAAGCCCTATACAGTCAATACGATATTTGATGCAACAAACAAAAGTGATAAGTCTTTTAAACATAAACATAATCCTTGCTACATATTATGTACAGTAAATTCGGAATAAAAAACGAACTTAGCGTGAGAGCCTGCCACAATTTTTTTTATAACACCATTTTTATCCTTTATCACCATAGACTTCAACATTCACCAACTTAATGTGTTTGTCGTTCGTGGAATATTAAACGGAACTTGAATATATGCCTGCAAAAGGATTTTAATGTTCATATTCACATTGGCATGTGTATGTGTATAAAGTGGGACAAATAAATGCCCTCTTCTCCAAAGTTAAGAAAGTGGATTTAGTGCCTTTTGGAATTAGGCTGGTCATGTATACATTACGTTAATTAAAACAATAAGTGTACATATGCTCGAGAATATTAACAAGTCCCATAATATTATATATATACATTGAATGGATCGAGTACCGTTGTTGACATCTGCAACGAGTGATTAATGTTTGATAAAATGTGAATTAATTATTGTAATCTGATATGTCCAGTGAGTAATGCGTGAACATTTCATATTAAGTGGAAATCATGTGACCAAGTCATGAGCAAAAATGCAAATCAATATTCGCTAACTTATAACACCGAATAAATTTGACCAGTTATAACTTTCAAGTGGATAATTACAAATCCAAGCAATTAATGATAAATATAAAGGATTATGATGTTATCTGTTTCGTGGATCCGAACAAATGTGTATATTGTGTGTACATACTCACTTAAATTTGATTTGTACTCATGTATCATAGTTATAAAATGTTAAAGAATACAGATTTTATTCACAAATAAAAGCAGCAATAAGCATCAACAACATGTCTCAATAGTACTAATTTGTTTTATTGCACAATCTTTAATGTATGATATTCACAAAGATGTCTAAGTCTGTCTACTGTAGATGCAATGCAATGCAATAAAGATGCATACCGATTAGGAGATGCTGGTAGCCAAAAGCTCTTTAAAGAGTCATCAATAGAGTGTGATTCATGTCCGTAGCCATGTACAACCCAGCAATGATAATGTGTGCGTACCATGACACCTCCTTGCAAGGCGCCCGTTGATACACGATACAATACCACTTTAATGTGTGAACAAATTTATAATGCATGTATAAGAATGCTTGAACAAACTTATCCCGGGGTGGCCCTCCTATTCATGCTCTTCAAACTTTGCTTTTTGTTTACATTTTGCCGACGACACCTGTCTACCATATCAAGGCAGTAATAATTTATATTATATGGATGTCTTTGGTATGACCCTTGCAGTACAACTGCACATAACTATGTGACGTGGGGACGCTCTAACCGGTGGATACCAATGAACAGTGTGACCACCCGTGTGACCATGTTATTAGCATGTGTGACCATGCAAGCAATATGGCGCCTTCATGTGACTGCTATATATTTCTTAGACGCCCTCTTAAGCCCACCGCACATAGAGCCGACTCAATCCGATCGACTGGTATTCAGTCTTGCTAGAGTTGGTTTTGTTCAGTCGGAGCCGATTCAACATCTTGAATCGGCCTCGAATGATCTCCGACTGGCACTTTACCGGCAAAACAGGATTCCTGAGGCAATGTACAGGGTGTTAAAAAAAAAAAAAGGTAATCGAAGTTCAAAATGATACATTCTCATAATTTCAACTAGACATAGATGTAAAGAGTAGTTATTCAGCTTTAATATGATACCTTTTCCGGAATCAGTAATGTCACGCATCGCTGAGTTCTCTGTTGTTGAAGGTGACACGTCGAAAACACACTTTTTGCAAGTTTGGGCTAATGAATAAAAGCTTGGAAGTACAATAATGGTGCCACACTTTAATGAAAACATCGATTTGAACAATATGTGTTGGGTATGCGAGTTAATGAATCGTTTAGCTGAATACATTCACCGATATCATGCATGATTATGTACATTTTACTTGAACATGAATATGCGCTGGCCACCAGAAATAAATTCTTACGTCGATATCATGCGTTAAAAATGGAAAACTTGGATTAGAAACTCTGAGGAAGGTCAAATGATTGGGCCATTTTTCTTCAAATAAATAAACATTAACTGGTAACATGTACATTTAGATGATACCTCAGTTGGATGAACACATAAGGCAACAGGTGCGAGGAGTATTTAGACAGATTCAGGACAGTGCCCAAAGCCATCACCGTGTCGCTGTCATAGATGGACTAGGGGAGCTCTGACAGTGGGGAAAGGGTCATTGCGATAACAAATGAGATGGAATGGCCACCATGGTCATCTAATTATTTGTTGTTGACCTCTTAATGTTTGGATATTTAAAGAACAAGGTTCTGGATGATTTGCAGGGCCGCAATCGATACGAAGTGGATGTTTTAGCACCAAAATGATAACTAATCCCTATTTAGATTTATGTGACACCACTCATTTTTCAAGAATCCATTCATGAGCCCAAACTTGCAATAAGTGGGTTATGCACCTGTCATATTCAACGGCAAACAACTCAGCAATGCATGACATTGTTGATTCAGAAAAGGTATCAAATTAAAGCTAAGGAGTTATTCTTTACATCAATATCTCATTTAAGGTATGAACATATCTAGTTCTGAAATAATTGACCTTTGAACTTCGATTACCTTTTTTTGACACGCTTTGTATACTGAGCTGAACCGACTGAAAAACAGTCGGATCGGGTCGAGTCGGCTCTGTGTGCGAATGGCTTTATAGAACGATGCTGTCACTTTAATGCGTGAACAAATTATACTTAATATACTCTTATTATACTCTTACACTAATGGGGCGGTTGGCGATGAACTTAATTAATTCGGACGGTCAACTTGTTAACCGGGCGCATCACATGACAGGCGGAACCAATACGATCAGCCCCCTCGCCTCAACGGGGCTTTATTGTGCCTCATTGGCTCGAAACCTACATTACTGCTCCAAAGAGTATCATCGAGCTTTACAAATTGTAAAAAATGTAAATTATTTACATTTTATTTAATTTATATTATACCAATTAAAGTCATCCATTACCTTCCAAACGAATTGTCCAAGTGTGATATTTCAGAAATCATTTTTACAACAATAATATTGCAGGGTTCGTCGATCCCCTTGGTCATGCCTCCCTGGTCGTTGATGGGACTTCCAAGGTATGTGAAATCTTCAGCAGTGTCGATTTCGTTTTGACCAATAGAGACGTCTTGTGGAGGATGATTATCTGCTGTGGGCATATTATTTGTTTTTTTGTATTATGATGACTTTTTCAGGGATATCATATGAGATGAAAACTTTCACAATGAAGGTCTGAAAATATACTGCTTATTAATTGCTTAGCACAGGGGCGCTTGGGCCTAAAGTCTCAATCGGTTCAATATCATTTAGCAATACACTTTCAAGTATGATGTTTAAGGACGCGCACGCTGCTGGGTTGTCGCTTCGCTCCCTCGCCAGAGTTGGTCAACATGACGAATCATCCCCCCCCCCCCCCGAATGGCGAGAAGAAATCGACGCCCTTGGTCAACACTAACGGTAGCCTTAACACCGTACTTGAAATGTCTTGGTGTTAGAGGTTTGAGAAAGTCACGCACGTTTCTTGCACGTTTAGTTACGAATTCTACTAAAAAATAAGGAATATCCAGTAACATCGTATCGATCAAGTGAGTGGTTTCTTCTAATTATGGTATTCAATACATGCATGTCGTAAGTCTTTATTACGGTTTGCTCTCTAATTCGTAACCATGTTTTCGTCACCATTTTAGGGGGATTCAGGTGACATTTGTCTGGTGTTGACTCCACACTATCGATATTAAGGTTGGTAACGATTTGGTATGATCGTTTTCTGAAAGTTCGTGATCTCCTCTTAATCTGCATGCCAGTGTTATGCTCTAATTAGAGGCAAATTTTCCTCCTCAACATTAACACTATTACATCAACACCATACTTGAAATCACCCAATGTTAAAGACTTATATTAAAATTACACCCTCAAAGTTAAATGTTCATGACCTCTCTTTTCAAGATGCGTATTTTCGTAGTTTGTATTGGTGCATTGTATGAGTGTACGTTTGATCAATTCACGAGATAAATACAGGGTGTTTATAAAAAAGCGGAACCCAAATTCCACCCGCAATATTTTATTTAAGAAATATAATTATATTAATTGCAATATGTCATATCAAAGGTTAATTCATACTCTTTCGATACCAAATATGTTGTGATAACGTCATGCATGATTGAATAAAACTTATTTTAAAAAAGTTATGTAAAACGTACTTTGCGCACAAGAGTAGAAAATAATTGTTAAATGCAATGTATAGAATGAAACAGTAGCCAAAGTTAAGTAACATTTCATGATGTTTCTTGATTCATAGTTTTACATTTTATTCAATTTTGAGAAGAGTTGAGGGTCCATAATCATCCCCAATGTCCTTCCACATGACCCCCATGTCTGTCCGCATAGGTTTGTGCTCGTGTTCAGTGGTCCGTTGTATGGTCAGGTTCATTTATTTACGGAACAAAAGGATTACAAGACAAAAGAACACAAGGAAAGGTTTCAATGAATGACCAACCGTGTTGATGAACAGATCTACATCTTGTGCGCAAAGCAATTTTAACATTGCTCGTTTAAAATGCTTGCAATTCGATAACTACAAGCTCAATTATTACAAATATGGTATCAAATGAAAGGGTAATAAATTATCTTTGCGATGATATATGGCAATAAACATAACTATGTTCACTACATAAGATGTTGCTGGTGGAAGTTGGGTTCCGCTTTTTTCTAAACACTCTGTATAGGTGAGAATGTACGTAGGTGAGTTGCCGTATGCGGGAAGCCGATCCCACAATAGGGAGTTTTCGCTAATGTGGACGAGAACGAGTTGCCCGTCCTAGAACGACCGTTTCAGGGTGGCCCAGAAATAACGGAACGGGGTATTTGCCATTGTGATAATATGTTCACTGGATAGATAATCTTTTTAAAAGAAATTCGTTATTCCGAACACCCAAACAAAAACATTACTGTTGATGATATCAAAGTTCTTTTTAAAAGATTATCTATCCAGTGAACCTAGTCTGTATGTTTCTTTATAATGGAAAGTACCCCGTTCCGTTATTTCTGGGCCACCCTGTATAAGCAAATAATATGCGTATGACCGTTATGACGTAATACTCCACGTTGGCACTGTTTAACAATAGTAACTAGGTCCGGTAAGCTCCGGCATACTTATCTTGCCGAACCTAGTTACTATTGTTAAGTTTGCCAACGGGGAGTCTATACGTCATACGAATATTATTTGCATACATCACAGAAGCGGTCTATTGGATGTAGTCAACCCGTGCTGTTCACTACCTGTTCGCTGCCTTTGAACCATTTTCGTTTTTAGTTAACGCGCGTTCACAATGACGTCGTTCCCTTCTACACACAATCATTACAAACACTCACACACACCTTACACTTTCAAACATACACATGCGCAAACACACGACCCGACTGAATTATTCAAACTCCAACACAGACACACACACACATACACGCATTCAATCACACAAAACACACACACACTTACACACACGTATACTCACACGCACAAACATCCACTCCCGCACGCACGCACGCACTCGTGCGTTCACACAAACACAAACCCTTACACGCGTATACACACAAACACAACATTAATAAAACTCCCACACATACGCATACAGATACACAACACACACCCACACAAACACAAACACATGAATGCACACTAACAATTACAAACAAACACCCACAAACGCACATCCACATAAACACAAACACACGCACGCACACTCATCCACGCGAGCACTCAAACAAACACAAACACACGCACACACTCAAACAAAAACCCATACCCGTACACATACGCAGATACACACACGCACGCAGGCACTCGCATTCCAACAAACACAAACAAACACATATACACTCACAAACACACACACGCATAAATGCGCACACACGTACACAAAGCCACACACGCACACATTCAAACACACACGCATACACCAGTTATATACTCCACCACACATACACACAGACATACACGTATAAAACACACACACATACATATATACATGTTGATACTTCTCTGATTACGTTATTCTGAAGACGGTGCACTGGATTTTCCGACGAACCTGAAATCGAGCATGAACTAGTGCTCAGATTGGCCAGACGACGAGATAGAACGTAAGTGACGTAATTTCTCGCCTAAATGACGTCATTTCTTCGAGTAGGGGCCACAAATATGGGTGTTCACTGCAGTTTGGGGTACAATTGTTTTACTTGGCATACAAACTCCTTGGATCAAAAGAAGAACATTTATCCAAAGAGACACCCTGTATCAATTATGGAAATTAGGCCTAATTTGCATAGATACAGAGTGTCTCTTTTGACGAATTTTCTTCTTTTGGTGCGTACGATGCATTCAACCACATGCCAACAAGTACGAAAAGTGCGTACAGGGGGGAGGGGATTAATTTCGGACAAAAAATGTTGCGTACGTACTTTGTAGATGGCACCTTATGATGCGTTTTATTGAAATCGTTGTGTGCTATTTTTAAATACAAGATGGTCAAATATGGTTGGCATGAGCTGAACCGGGCCAACCCGATGGGGGAGTCAAGGGGCAGCCAATGGGGTGTTGGAAGTATTACACAACTGTCTTAATAAGGGTGAATGGTGGGGGGGGGGGGGGGGGGTGTGGGGGGTTCGGGTGCGGGAATCACGTGGAAGCACATTTTGTCGTTACGATCCCCAATATAACAAATAGTCTATCAGGTTATGTAAAGCATCAATTTTTTTTGCTATAATCTTGGAAACAGTTTTTAATTTGGTCTAAATACATTACTGATGAGAAAAAGTGATGTTTCCATTTTTTATATTTGGTCCCAGGGTGCATTTTGGCGATTTTAAAGATAATTAGCTAATTTGCATATTTGTGAAATAAGGTCAGGGGTCATTTTCTATCTAGGAATAGTACAATATTGATAAAAAAAAAAGTATTCTAGGGTATTTTGAGGCAAGGATTCCATTTCCGGTGCTCGTTTGTAAGTGCTGTATGGGAAACACTCTGAAATCAAAGATGGCTTCCCCTAATTTGCATATTTATGAATATTATTGATTTTCAGTGGCTACAGCCCCTAATAAGCAATAATTCCGGATTATTATTTGTCAGTTATGTTCTAAGTATGTATTTAAGATATCAAAGATGAGTTACCATCATGGCAACCTCTAGCAATGCATATTATTTGCATAAATATGTATTTTACCTAATTTGCATATTCCCCCAAATCGAGTATATTGGGAACCCGGCAAGTAAAAAAGACAAGTAATACCACTTTTCCAAGGTTTTAGGGGGCAACGAATCCATTCATGATACTTATTTACCTGTATCACCTCGGCAACCCACATAAATTCAAGATGGCCGCAATTGTCATTTTAAAGTAAATAATGCTATTTGCTACTTAAACGGCGTTTAATTGATAAAAGTATGATTTGCTTACTGTAAGCAAACAACTACATTGTGATTCAAATATTCTAGTTGCTCATTCCAATAATTAAAAGTCAAAACATTATAATATCAATCTAATATAACCGAAATAATATAGTCGTGTATCATAACATGTGTAATTTAGGGAGCAGTCATCTTGGATTTGAGATGGATGCCATGGTGATACAGGTAAATAAGTATCAAAAATGGATCTGCTGCCCCCAAAAACCTTGGAAAAGTGGTATTACTTGTCTTTTTTACTTGCCGGGTTCCCAATATACTCAATTTTGGGGAGTATGCAAATTAGGTAAAATACATAATTATGCAAATAATATGCATTGCTAGAGGTTGCCACGATGGCAACTCATCTCTGATATCTTAAATGCATACTTAGAACATAACTGACAAATAATAATCCGGAATGATTGCTTATTAGGGGCTGTAGCCACTGAAAATCAATAATATTCATAAATATGCAAATTAGGGGCAGCCATCTTGGATTTCAGAGTGTTTCCCATACATCACTTACAAACGAGCACCGGAAATGGAATCCTTGCCCCAAAATACCCTAGAATACTAGTTTTTATCAATATTGTACTATTCCTAGATAGAAAATGACCCCTGACCTTATTTCACAAATATGCAAATTAGCTAATTATCTTTAAAATCGCCAAAATGCACCCTGGGACCAAAAATAAAAAATGGAAACATCACTTTTTCTCATCAGTAATGTATTAAGACCAAATTAAAAAATGTTTCCAAGATTATAGCAAAAAATTTCACAACATTTATTTACACTTCATTAGGGGATATACTAAAAACAAATACATCTCCATCCTCATAATTCGCTATCATCAACAACTTCTAGTGGGTTTCTCCTATCACAAAAAAACGCGCTCCGTACGCATGGCACGCCTTACTTCACCTAACTTGAATATTCTCCGTGCCATGTTCACGATCGCGCTTCACCCAGTGACAAAAACCGGGCAGATTGTTACTTGCTAGCAATTTAGAGGTACAACAGAGTACCTCTACATTTCTGGTCCAGTTGTCGCTAAAATTTGTCCTATCTGGCTTTGGTGTATAAGAAAAATTTAGCTGGGTGTTAGGTCGTCATTCAACTTCACGTCTTTGTTGTAAGTCCAACAAAGCTCTATACAGAAGGTCCCACATAAATAAATCTCAATGTATTTAGTCGGTACCGCAGATCTATTGTTGTAACTGTTCGCATTTCGACTAACAATGTCGTGGAATACCAAATGCTTGTGGAATTTAGACAGATGGGTTGTCATGCTAGGCCAGGCCTTGACTACGATAGCGAATTTAGCCTATTGGCCTTTTGTGAATACCAGCTAAGCCTGATATCAGGAATTCAATCCTTGATATCAGGAATTCTGTTTCCAAATATCAATAATTAAATTCTTGATATCAGGAAATAAATTAATGATATCCAGAGTTCGATTTCTCTATATCCAGAGTTCGATTTCTTGATATCAAGAATTCGATTTCTTGATACCAGGAGTTGAATTTTTGAAATCAGGAATTGTCATTGGTTAGCAACAGAAAATGGTTTCTTGATATCAAGAATTCAATGTTCAGTTATGCGAAACTGCTCTACAAAGGCGCCCTGCAAGAATCAAGAATTCTTTTCTTGATATTTGTCTTGAATTGTTGATATCAATAAATGATTTGCTGTTGGTAACTCTTGATATCAAGAAAAGGAAATAAATGTTCAAACGGCTAGCCAATGCCTCGCCAACAAATTCAGAATAAAAAAAGCGTGAATTCCTCGTTATTGTATTCCTTGACAATGGGTGGAAATAGGGGCCAAGCTATGACCCCAAGGAGGCCAAATTGAAAAGATCGCGTACACAATGGAATTAGGCTGACTCACTGCGAACTGATGATTCCAAGGTCGCTAGGCCTATCCAATATTGTCCGAATATGAGCGATCCCCTGAGATCTGTGTTAAGTCGCAAAGTGGGCACCAATGGCCGCACCAGATCGCACCAGATCGCCGCGAATGCGATCGAGACCGACCTGGTCGCCAGATTTTTGAACATGTCAAAACCCCGGCGAACGCGACTTACAGCGATCTGGTGCGGCCATTGGTGCCCACTTGGCGACTTAACCACAGATCTCAGGGGATCGCTCCTATTCGGGCAAGATCGCTCTAGATCGCTAGGCCCAGATCGTTAAATGGGCACTAGGCTTTAGACCAAGATCTGGCTTAAGAGTTCCTTTAAATCCGACAGGAGGCCAAGGAGCTCATTCAGCCTCTACCAATTCACCTTGCGAGTGCGGCAGAGTAGGCAATTTTCCTTCATCAACATGGAAACGAGACAAAGAAGAGGTCGTAATGCCCGAGGCCAAGACGGGCCCAGCTCTACAGGTACATGAATAGATAAAACCGGCGAATGGTGACCATTCTGGTGCCAAGCCACAGTATGAGGAGTTGTGTTCAAAGCCACAAGAACGAGTAAGCTCTGAGAAAGGTATCATCATGAACCACACACATTTATGTATTTGCACTTACAACGTGCGAACACTGATGTCAGAAAAAGACCTATGCACCCTCCTTGAAGAAATAGAGAATGTGAAGTGGAATGTAATAGGGCTCGCAGAAACAAGAAAACCACCAAACCTCATTAAGTTAAAATCGGTGTGGCCACACATTGTTCACATCCTCTACAACAAAAATAAGACATACGGGAGTAGGATTTCTTGTTAATAATTATATTGAAAGTAATGTACTGGAGTATAAGAACAATCAGACCGAATGGCATATTTCAAATTACAAATCAACAAGCAACTCCCACTGAATATTATCCAAGTTTACGCAACCACTTATGCTCACGATGATGACGCAAACAAATTGATGGATGTAGAGGTTATACCAAACGTCGACACAGGCAGTGACAACATATGTGTTAGAGCCCAAGTAAGGAAAGGGTAAGAAGAATGAAGATATCAAGGTTATCAAGATATCAAGAAAAGAAACACCAATTCCAACTCGAATTAGAGAATAGATTCTCACTTCTAGAAGACTTTGTAGGAGATGAGCCACTTGATGAAGATTTTGGAAGAAACAGAGAAGCTAGCTAAAGGTAGAAAAGAGATAGTAAACACAAACAACAGCAGCGCGGAGGATATTTAAAAAATTAACGAAAAAGGGAAAGCTCTCAAGCCTTTTAGGCAGACAATCTGCACGAAACCAGATCGAGTATACAGAACTGAATGACTGAACAAGACAATCCGCAATATGAGGATTTAGGAGATATTCAGAGATCTGCATAAAAGCGTGATGAAGGGGTAACATGCGTGAGTCTCACGCTCAATGCGTTAGAGTTGGTAAACCTGTTTACCGTATTTGTCTTAGTCTCGTTCATGCCTTGAAATAAATCGAGTTGAATATGCGAAGGCCAGGAAAGTAAAAAACAATGCGTACATGCCGGCCACAGTAAACTAGCACAGAATGGATAGTGGGATCAATACCTGATGCATGTTTTCTGTTACAATAAAATGCAGTTACTTTGTATTAGATACATTTCGTTGAACGTCAGTTTTTCGAAGGAGTGAAACTGTTTCCGAATGAGTTACACAGTGAACCTCTTCTTGAATACGAAACATTCCCTGCCGTTGCAGACGACCATATCCCCTGATGCCATTATTGCAGGACGAGAGTATCCCAGAAGTAAATGTTCATTACGGTTCCATTCTTTGGCTACAGGAAAGCAGATCACTTCAGTTATCCCATGGTGACCCTCGCCAATATGCTCAATCACAGCCATCTTACGTCCCCCATCCCAGTACACCACGTACAGGTCATCTGTCAGAGGATCGATTCCACAATTCAGGATCTTCTTACTGTGCGTGATTTCTTGGCCCTGCCATGTCTGTCCTCCCTGCCTGTCGATGATGAGAAGCTTGTTACTGCGTGGAAATGGAAGTGCGATGACTTCACCTGTTGTGAGTACACCGCGCAGCATTCCTACCTTCTCTTTACACCTGATCGTGCTGACGATGCACCCGTTACCTGGATTGATGACGTATACTAATTTCTGGTCGCTCTCAGCAGCTATGATCATCCCATCGGGGGCAACGAATACATACGCCCATGATTAATAATTTGACGTATTCCTCGGTAATGTGATGTCCCTGATCAGCCCCCATTGTCGGTTATACAGGCTGATGCATCCAGGCAAGCTGTCACCAGAGCAGTCATCCATCCACTTACCACAAACTATCTTGTCCTCGCCCAGCTGTGCGCAGGATGGAATGTATGTCTTACCATCGCTTGTAATCACCCTCCGGGATAGCTTGTTCTTGATATTGAAGCAGTACGAGTGGTCCTCATCATAATCTGTTATAATGATACCATTGTTATATCCAACGATGGCAGGCAATTTGATATCACTTGGTATTTCTACTGTCGAGCTAAGCTCCCATGTCCCATCATAACCCCCGATCCTCCCATTGAACCTCTCATTTCCCACACCCTCGATGAACCGCACACCTTTCACCGCGTGTGTGGTATTCTCGGCTACGCCCTCATCGGCCTTCTTCCACAGAGTGTTGGTAAGTGATGTAATCACCTTGTGTGCGCCTTTCAAAAGTTCCTTATCATCATCAAGGAGGATTTCAATTCTCCCAGCCGACTCGTTCAGGCATTGCATCACATATCTCGCATCACGCTGTAAGTCGTCTATCTTCGCTTGCGTCTTGTCGATTATGAATGTTAAATCATTAAGCAACTCGCGTCGTCTACACTCGATTTTTTGTCGGTGTTCCTCCACCGCTTCGTGGCATTGCTTTAGACGCGCTTCTCTCTTTTTGTTGATTGTAGCCGTTATCGTCATAATCTCCTCATCTGCCTCGTCATTGATTAGTTTCGCGGCATGCTTTTCTTTATCCCTGCTTCCTACCATCTAATCATTACTAATATCATTAACTACCTTCTTTACTGGCTTAATGTACGCTTCAGACCTTTGCCGACACTCACTTATTTTATCACCGTACCCTTTCCAAAACACTTGTTTATCTTGCAATGCGGCTTTTAGGTTCAGAAGTTGGCTTCTCTTGTTTGCGAGTGCAACGTGGACACATTCTAGCTGACACGGTTTCTGGTGATCTTTTAGAGCGCACGTATTACATAAAGCTACCTCGTGGTTTTGACAGTATACTTTAACGAGCTTCTCGTGCCTCTCACAGACAGAGCAACTTCATCTTTCTTCACTTTCCTGATGCTGCCGGTCTTGCTGGCGCAGTCCTTGCAGAAGTTCTTCTTCTCCTTGATGTAGTACGTCACCCCGCTCGCAGCCTTGCACCCCAGTCCATCACATCCGCCTCCTCCTTCCCCGCTGAATCCAGACGCCATTTGCACCCGGCAATCGTTGCATTACTGTGTATACAAATAAACAATATACATTTGCCGTAAAATCAAGATCTAAATACACTTGAAAGTGTTCTGATAGTAGGGTCAACTTTCATTTGTTCATAGGTGATGAACTTAAAACAAAAAATATTGATCTCATACATAAGCAAACACGACATCCGTGAACAGTAAACATACACCCCACATGTTGTGTTGTCCCCACATTCTCATCAGTTGAACCCTTTGTTTGTGGTTGTCATTGTTTATGTCTCCTTGTTTTATATGGTTTCTATCCTAATTCATTTTATGTTTTTATGAAGAATGGAATAAATTAGAATGAAATTGAAACATATAATGCGACCGCACAATTTAACTGGTATGACCAAAGCATCCATCTGGAGGGTAACATTCCTGGACGGTAAGTGTCCGGGGATCATTGTTAAAGGTGTGTTGTTTTCTTCAGGCAAAAATTTGGGAAACTACAGTAATTGGGTTCATTTTCCGGATGGTAGTTACTCGGGGGTATTTATCATAACAGGTAATCGTCCGGGGTTATCTTCCAATTGTAAGTTACAGTTAGTTGTAAGTCAGATCATGTGTTATTCCAGGTTCATACTTCATGATTCATGCTGGTTTCATCATCTAAATGTTTTGCAGCCAGAGCTATCATATTTCATATTTAAAATTATTTAGTTATGATTTGTTTTTTTTCGCGGCCGTTGTTTGTTGTTAAATGTCCAATAACGTTAAGTTGCATTTAATGTAGCAAAGCTTCTTCCTAAAATTAAAATGTCCTTATACTTTATTTTTGCTTAAGTTATAATGTTCAGGGGACTGCTTTAAAACAATGTGAATTGTTTATGGTGTGCTGTCGAGTGTGAAGGTACATTCCTGCATACATTATTCGTGTTTTTTGCAAGAAGCGTTTGTGCACTTGATTTGACTCATTTTTTGTTTTACTTCCAATCACATTGAATTAAGTTGACTGTTAGGGTCGTGCACTTAATGCTCGTCAAAGAATATGTGTGTTTGTTTGTTTGTTTATTTCCGAAATCACAACAATAAATACAGCATTGAGGTGCAACGGGTGATTGACCCAGTTTAGCAGAATGAAAAAATACAAAACCGCTCTTCTTCCTTGGGATCCCACAATTAGATACAATATATACAATTAAACGTCTATATACAATGATTGATAGGGAAAGCGATAGAGAAATGGGAGAAATCGAAATAGAGAAATTATAATTTCATAAATTATTCCATATTATGTAAACTAAATTAAAATTGGTGACAGATATCACACGTAACGAGAGAATAAAGGAGGGGGAAAGGGAACTGCAAATATTTACAATTTCATGGAATATATTCATATAAAAATGTGTGAAATGATCTTAAGCTCGTGGCATTACGAATTGCAATTGGTAATTGGTTATACACTGGAATTCCTCTGTAGGGTCATTCTTGGTCACGTGTGTGACCCAAAACATGACACATTTTGAAATGGGATGCTTATATTTCAGTAAGTATGAGACTATAATGATTTTTACTTCATA
Organism: Echinarachnius parma; assembly: GCA_037951105.1. Taxonomy (NCBI): domain Eukaryota; kingdom Metazoa; phylum Echinodermata; class Echinoidea; order Clypeasteroida; family Echinarachniidae; genus Echinarachnius; species Echinarachnius parma. Next base: position 312 of record JBAMJV010009114.1, on the reverse strand, counting down.
TGTGACTTGAATATGTTGTAGTCTTTCAAACTTAACACAAAAGATGTTATAAGGATTACGTAACTCAATGTCAGAGGTCAAATGGCATGGGTCACGTGTGTGACTTCGCACGGAGCATTTTTTTCATAACTAAATTTCATTTGGAAAATTCTTTAAAATATGAATAGCTATAATATTCATCTTATTACCAGAGAAGTACTATACATTTGTAAGTACAACAATAGCAATGAATGAGAATTATATCAAACCGTTGTTTTTTATAGTACTTAATTATGTGGCAACGTCTGGTCACGTGTGTGACATTTTGGGGTG